>MU692541.1:0-21311 GCA_026770625.1 Nicotiana glauca
AAAAGTGAATAAAATTTGGATATAACATATATATATATATATATATATATATATATATATAGTAATTCTGAAGTATTATAGAGATGATATCTCTTTTAAAAAAAAATCAAGTTTCTAATCAAAGTGATAGAAAATGCATAAATACGAGAAAAGGAGGGCCAAAATTGAAGGCAAATATTAATATTTGCAAGGTATATATTCATAATCCTATCTTCCTTTGATAAATCTCTTGAAAATCCTTCGCAAACTTTTTCTATCTGGCTCTTCTTTATGTAGCTATGATCTTGTCACGACCCACAATCCATTAAGGGTCGTGGTGGCGTCGTACACCTCTGGCAGGTCAGCCAACTAACTCATCAATTAATTCCTCTTTTAATTCTTTTGAAAATTTAAGGTTTTTCCTTCCATTTTTTATAAATAAAAGTTCACTACTAGAACTCAAATTTAGATAGTAACAGTTAGAACAAATTCGTTGTAAACCCTCCCAGAAACCCGGTGTCACAAGTACATGAGCGACTACTGATAAGAGAAATAAAATACAACATCCGTCCGGAATACAGTGGTTGGAAAGTAAATACAGTACATTTGGAAGGAACTACTCTAGCTGCGGTCGCCTCAATGATGCAGCTCACCTAGTCCCAGCGTCATCCATGCTGCTACACCCAATAGGCTGTTAGAGGTGTATATATACCTGTGCAACAAAAAATGCATAGAAGTGTAGTATGAGTACGTAATCAACGTGTACTCAGTGAATGTCCCGCCTAATCCCGAAGGAGTAGAGACGAGATGGTCAACTTTGACACACTCTNTATGATTTTTATCCAGATGGAGGAAACAGGTAAACACATAGTTCTTTCATAGGAAATTCCCTTAGATTTCTTGTTATTATGAACAATATGATCTCGAGCCATAGCGAGGCATAAAACAACTCAAATGAGTCCAGGCAGCAATACAAGCATGCGCAAATCATGCCGAGGTCGACGGCCCGCTCCAACAGAAATAAATGTGCACTTGCTGAGGGTCGACGGCGCACCTATAGATGCATCTATTAATCTGCCGAAGTGTTCGGCCCGGTCAAAAATAAACATACACAGACAGACATTCAGTCAAGAATTCAACGCGGAGCAATTATCCAAGAAAGGCCAATTCTCTTTAATAATTTGAGAAAATGAAGCTTAAGTCTCTTTAGAAATTTATTTATTAATTTAATGTGATTTATTACCCCGCTCGCGAATCATCCATGCGACGCGGGTACACGTAAGATACATGCTCAGATAGCCAATTAAAATTTTATCGGAAAATAATTATCCAAGTAAGCCAATTCTCTGTATAACAATTCAGGAATGATGTTTAATCTTTTTTAAATTCGTTTACTAATCAGAGGTGGTTTAAACAATTCAAGCCATTGATGAGTTCATAATTAATTCAAGTATACATGCTGATGGGTCCTAACTACCCGGACAATAGCATAATAGTAGCTACGCACGGACTCTCGACACCTCGTGCGTACGTAGCCCCCACAAATAGGAGCACATAATCATTCACTTCCTCTATGGGGTAAATTCTCCCACACAAGATTAGAAAGGAGACTCACCTCGCTCCGAAGACTCGCAGCCAGCATTCTACATCCTTCCGAAGGCTTGAACCAACACACAATGCACCAAAACTAGCCAATGATCACACAAATCCATTAATATATGCTCAACTATACTCCACAACCCAATTTATAAAAATTCCTAACTCCGAACGAAAGGTTGACCAAAATGCCCTCGGGCCCACGTGCCCGGAATCCAAAATTTTTTGAAGGTAAAGATTACTCATAACCTTAGGGACTCAAATATATAATTTTCTCCTAATTCCATACTAAAAATCGTGGCTAAAATCCAAGATTTATAATTTTTTAGGTTTCCAACCAAAACTTCAATATTTACTCTAATTTCCATGCTTAAATCCATATATAATTGATATATTTAACTCAAAAGTGATAGGGATGACTTACCTTAATCATTGACGACAAAATACCCTCTTGAAGCTCCCCAAAATCGCCCATGCCATGAAGAAATGAGATAGAAATGGCCAATCCCCGACTTTAAAATGACATTCTACCTCTAGGGATTTCCGCTTCTGCCGAAAAATCCCGCTTCCGCGAAACCCGCTTTAGCGGAAAATGATCCGCTTTTGCGGTCCCTGGGCTCCAGCCCATCTTTGCTTCAGCAAACGCGAGCCATCTTCTGCAAACGCGAAGGTCTGTCAGACCTTACTCATCGCGAACGCGATGACCAAATTCGCCCAGTTATTTTTAAAGTCCAGAAACAGAATGCATTACAGGATTTAACCCAATTTTCACAAACTTCTTCTTCTCCACACCTCTTGGGAGATTTTTGAAGAACTTCTTCACCATAACCTCTTGGGTAAGTAATCTTTGACTTGTTTTCTTCTATTTTTATTAACACCCACTAGAATTCTAGGCATAAAACATGTGATTAAGGGTAAAAAAATTAGGGATTTGGGTAGAGTTAGGGATTTTTTGATTATTTGGGAATTTGACCTCATTTTGGGGTCGAATTTTAAAACAAATTATATATTCGGACTCGTGGGTGAATGGGTGATCAGGTGTTGGTCCGAACCTCGTGTTTTGACCAAGCGGGCCCGAAGTAGATTTTTGACTTTTTGGGAAGAATGATTTAAAAGCAATAATTAAGTATTGGAATTGGATTGTTTAGTATTTATTGATGTCATTAAGTCGATTATGTATAGATACAATTGATTTGGAGCCAAATTCGAAAGGGAAAGCGGTGTTTGAGGCTTGAGTTGGCCGTGGAAGTTCGAGGTAAGTGTTTGGCATAACCTTAGCTTGAGGGAATAGGAGTTGTATCATATTTTCTATTTGCTTCTTATTGAGTGCGACGTATAGGCATGGTGACGAGTATCTATACGTTGGTGTCGAGCATAACCGTGAGTCTTAAATTGCAATTTGTTGTATTCTTAAATGATACTACGGATGCCTTAATTGATGATTCTCGATATTGAGCAAGGATTAAGTTTGTTTTCATAGGAGTTACGTATGATTGAGTATTGGTGTTAGCTGAGATGAGTAGAAATTGATTTAAGATTGGTTATAGTTGATTCTCCCTTGCCAGGACGTATTTACTTTTACTGTCGAATCCCTTGCCGGGATAGTGTAGTTTATTGTTGATCCCTTACCAGGACTCTTGGTATGGTTGTTGCTAAAGGTATATGAATATATGAATCAGGTTGCATGCCACAACAATGTTATATTGGATCGGGTTGCACGCCACAACAAATGCTATATTGGATCGGGTTGCACGCCGCAATAATGTTATATTGGATCGGGTTGCATGCTGCAACAATGTTATAAATAGATCGGGTTGCACACCGCAACAATGTTAAATGATAAGGGATCGGGTTGCGCGCCGCAACAGTATTATTATATTTTTGTTGTAGATTTTGAATTGTTCTCTCATATTTCTCTTAAACTCCTGCTGGATTTGACATTTCCCCTGTAGCATGGACCCCCTCCCATTTAAATAGTATATTCCTGTTTATTTTTTCGTTGTATATTATATAACTTATGTGACGACCCGGCCAGTCATCTTAAGAATTAACACTCTGATCCCCTATTAACTGCTTCCCTAAGTTTATTTCTGCTAATGTGATTTGCCGGGATGTTCAATTTGGAGTTTCAGAGAGTTTTTAGACACTTAGTCCCTAAATGAGAGATTAAGTGTTAGAAAGTTGACCATGGTTGGAACAGTGTGAAAACGGACTCAGAATGAAAATTTGATGGTTTCGTTCGATTCGTTAGGTGATTCCGAGCTTAGGGGCGTGTTCGGATTGTGTTTTGGAGGTCCATAGCTAATTTAGGCTTGAAATGCCGAAAGTTAAATTTTTAAAATTTCGGTTCGATAGTGAGATTTTGATCCGAGGGCCGAAATAGAATTCCGAGAGTTACAGTAGTTTCGTTGTGTCATTTGGGATGTGTGTGTAAAATTTTAGGTCATTCGGAGGTGGTTTGGTTGGGTTTTTAACCAAAAGCGGAATTTGGAAGATTTTAGAAACTTAGAGTTGAATCCGATGTGTTTTGATTGTTTTGATGTTGTTTGAAGTGTTTTGAATATTGATACAAGTTTTAATAAGGTTTTAGGATATGTTGATGCCTTTGGTTGAGGTCCCCAGGGCCTCGGGGTGATTTCGGATGGTTAACGAGAAATTGAGGAAAAGTTGCAGCTGCTTTATTTTTGCTACTTCTGGTATTTTCACATCTGCGGTTTGGGGACCGTAGATGCGGCGCCGCAGAAGCGTTTAGGTGACCGCAGAAGTGGAATTTGGCTATCTTCTCAGGAACCGTAAATGCGGTTAAAAGTTCGCAGAAGCGGAACCGCTCATGTGGTTAATGTTTCGCAGATGCGAGAATTGGGTCCTTAAGTGAAAGTTGCAGATGCGACCTAGGCTTCCTAGAAGCGGGACTGGAGATGCGAAAGTCACTGGGCAGAACATATAAATAGTTGTCTTCACGAATTTGAGCGATTCTTTCACCATTTCCATCCGAGTTTGAAGCTTTTGAGGGAGATTTTTTAGGAAAACAAGGGGGAATCACTTAGAGGTAATATCCTTGACTTCATAACTCATTTTTATGTGATTAAAGACTTAATTAGTGGTGAGAAATTTGGGTAAAATGGGTAATTAGGCTTGAGTTTAAGAGGCCATCAAGTGAGGATTTGAGGGATCATTTGTACTTCGATTTCAGTGTTCTTGTTATGTATAGACTCGTGAGAGTACGAGGTTTTTGAAACTATAAATTTTATTTGATTTCATGACGTGGGCACGAGGTGCATTTTGGTTATTTTACCTAATTTCGCGTATTATCTTAGAATTTAATTGTGAAATCAGTTCATTGAGGTGTTATTTACAATATACATTTGAATTGAATAGATTTTGGGATATTGGAATTTAATTGTGAAATCAATTCAATAGGTACTCTTTGTGGATCAGTGAGTTTTCGGATTTTGGGATATTGTATCAGATTTATTGAGAAGTTGCGTGTACATGCTGAGCGGCATTTGAATATTGTTCCTTCAGTTATATGTTGGCTTTTGACTATTTATTCCGCAAGTTTAGTTTATTTTCCGCATTGTTAAACTTACCTAGTCGTAGAGACTAGGTGCCATCACGATAGTTCACGGAGGGCGAACTAGGGTCGTGACAACTGCACAGGTTTATCTGGAGTCTGGTCCTAACCTCATTACTACCTCGCCGAGGTTAGGCCAGGCACTTACCAGCATGTCAGATCGATTGTGCTGATGCTACACTCTGCACTATGTGCAGATACCGGAGTAGCATTTGTACAGTAGCTCTTGGGGAGCCAGCCTTCAGTTCAGTCAGAGATCCCGAGGTAATCCTACAGGCGTCCGTAGGCCCGACGTTTTCTTCTATTTTACTATGTACTCTGTTTTCATTAGATATCGAGACAGATTGTATTTCTTTCAGACAGTTGTTGTAGTAATCTTAGTCCGTCCGCGAATATTGTGATACCAGATTTTAAGTAGAGTATATTGGTATTGTAGTACTGGCTTAGTTATTTTTAGATGTTTAAGTCTTCTGGTTATTGTCTTGTGTGACAAGAAAGTACCACCATTACTAAAAGGTAAGTCTTATAGAGTAGTGGTTAGGCCTGCTATGTTATATGGGATCGAATGTTGGGCGGTTAAAAATTCACACATCCAGGAGATGATAGTAGCAGAGATGATGATGTTGAGGTGGATGTGTAGGCATACAAGGATGGATAAGATTAGGAATGAAGATATCCGAGAGAAGGTGGGCGTGGCCCCCATGGAGGACAAGATGTGGGAAGCAAGACTCAGATGGTTCGGGCCCATTCAGAGGAGGAGCATTGATGCACCAGTGAGGAGGTGTGAGCGACTGGTTTTGGTGGGCACGAGGAGAGGTAGAGGGAGACCTTAGAAGTATTGGGAAGAGTTGATCAGGTAGGACATGACACGACTTAGGATTTCTGAGGACATGGCCCTTGACAGGGAATTATGGAGGTCGAACATTAAGGTCGTAGGTTAGTTGTGAATATTACTACAATGCACTAGAGTGGGACTAGCCATTTAGGAGTTAGTCTTAGGATGATACTGATCAGCTACTGATGCAGGGCTGTATCTGTTGGATATTAGAATACCTTACATCCTTTTCGTATTTCCTATATTTCTTATATTGTTGTTATTTTGTTATTTTATATTATTTTATGTTATTTTATTATGAGTCTATTGATAGTACTAATATATTGTCTCTTGTTGCTCTCTTGTGCCGAGGGTCTCCTGGAAACAGCCTCTCTACCCCTCGGGGTAGGGGTAAGGTCTCCGTACATATTACCCTCCACAGACCTCACTTGTGTGATTATACTGGGATGTTGTTGTTGTTAATTTTAAAATGTTGATTTATCTGTTAACCTAAGTTGTTAAAAATGATTAAAATAGGAGAGTTAGTGATTTCTATATTTCGTGGCTTGCCTAGCTTTTTCTAGTAGGCGCCATTACGACTTTTGAGGGTGAAAATCCGGATCGTGATAATGGTAGATAGGTTTTTATTATGGTATAGCTAGGTAAAAATCCCCCTAGAATGAAACAAAAGATATTCTTATGTAACTATGAATTTTTTTATCTCGGTAATAAAAATTTTGAGAAGAATGACTCCATGCTAGAATTTTAAAGCACTCTAGATAGGATTTTTCTTAAGCACCAGAATTTTAAAGCATGATAGACAGAATTTTAAAGCACATAATATTTATGGTGGCAAAATATCCTGATGGATAACTAGAATTTTTCAGCATTGTGGCTGAATTTTGGTGATGGCTACAATTTTGTGGTAAATTCTGATGATCACCATAATTGTTGCGTGCTTTGAAATCTGCCGAACGTGCCCATCTGCCTCCACATATTTTAAAAAATTTGGCTCAAACGTTAAAGTTCGAATTCATCAAGATCAAATCTTAAATTTGCTTTTTTCCGTCAATAGTCTTTCTTTATTTCTTCTTTCTTTCACTAATTCTTTTCCCGGTTTCACAATAACTGTACGTTTGAAAACCCCATATATAGGTCCCTAGAGAGATATGAAGTTAAAGCTTGTGATGACTCCTTTCATATGCACCATCTGTTTAAAAAAAAGATTGACACTAATTTTTTTAATAAAAAATATTTATAGCCACACAAATGCTATGGCCGATGTCGTACTACAAGTTTCAAAAGTTTTATGGCCACACAAATATTATGATTTATTTAAGATCACAATTTTCAAGTCTTAGCTAGCGTTTGGCCATAAATTTTTAAATTTATTTTGAAAAACTGATTTTGGTGAAGTTTTTTTTTAAGATGAAAATGTGTTTGGACATACGTTTTCAAAACATATCTCCTAAATTTATTTTGGAAAAACTTGTGTATTATTAGGGATTTGACCTAAAACAAGCTATTGAGCTGGTTTTGGGATATTGCTAAAATATAGACAAAATCTATGGCCAAACATGTATTTTCCAAATAAAATTCAAATTTATTTTGGCAAAATCAAAATATAAGAATTTGAGGTCCAACTTATTCAATTCGTGTTGGGAAGTTCAAATTTGGGGTAAGTGTGCTCCCTTCTAAGTAGGCGTTTGGACATAAGAATTGTAAAATTCCCAAAAAATGATAAAAAAAAATTTCAAGTGAAAATGGTATGGTATTTGAAATTTAGAGTTGTGTTTGGACATAAATTTCAGTTTGGATTGTTTTTGAAGTTTTGTGAGTTATTTAAGTGAAAATTTTGAAAAATAATTTTTTGGAGTTTTTCAAATTTTCAAAAAATTTCCAAAATACATCTTCAAGTAAAAATTAAAAATTTTATGAACAAACGTTGATTTCGAAAAAAAGTGACTTTTTTTTTGTCCAAACGAGCTCTTAAATATAACTTTATTTCGAAGAGTGACACTTCCACATCACAACCTTTGGTATCCGTTCATACTAACTCTCAGCCTTAAGGAGGTTATTTTAGTAAGTACACTGTTCCAATAATTGACTACACAATTGTTATCTCAAACTACAAGCCAATTAACTTTTACTATATAAAGATAATATCTACACCAGAATATAAAAAATGCAATATTTGTATATGATTATTAACCTAAGAAAGTCTCTTCCTTTATTACTTTTCTTGTCCCTATAGCTAAGTCCAAGAAAATGTTTACTCAGAACTCTTATGCAAATAGAGGCGAATCCAGGATTTCAGGAGGATGGGTGTATCATTATCCGACCACCGTTTAATTTGGTTCTCTAAAATTTACTTTGGAGAACTATCAATAATATCATCATTATTTATAGTTACAAGTATTAAATCCAATATTTAATTCAAGGATATATCAAAGGGTGAACCCAAAAACAGAAGAATGCATGGAAAAATAAGAAAAGAAAAAAAAGATAGGGCATGAGATTTTAACAGAACGGAAAAGAACGAAAAAGAGAAATAGAAATAGAAAAATGATTGAGAGATGGAAGATAGGGAAGTGAATTCGAACACTAGACCTAGGGGTCAATGGTGCACAAAGCTACCACTGCATCAAATACTCTTTTGACCATGGGTTCCCACGTAAAAAAATAAGTACTTTATCCGAAAAATGTCCCTGTGATACACAGGCTAAGGAGGGGAGCATGGTGCACGTGCCCATGCCCCTCCACGTGGATGCAAATTTCTAAAATATTCCTACGTGCTAATGAAGATATAAGGTAAAATAACTAAGGTTAGGTGCAAGTTAGTCAAGAAAGAAAGCTTCGCAAATGACTAACAAAATCGTGGACTTCTTGAGATTTTACTCTCCCTACGATATCATGCTTTCATTTCTCAAATTATTTTTACCCAAACCAAAGAAAAAGAGCAAAAATAACTTAGTGGAGTCACCATTTTACTTAATTTTGAGGGGTCGTTTGGTAGGGTATATTAGTGAAAATAATATATATATAAACTTTAATTATTATTAATTTCTTGTTTGATTATACATTATATTCAGTACTATTCTTATAACATTAACAACAACAACAACAACAATAACAACAACAACCCAGTATAATCCCACAAGTGAGGTCTGGGGAGGGTAATATGTACGCAGATCTTACCCCTACCCCGAGGGGCAGAGAAGCTGTTTTTAGGAGACCCACGGCTCAAGAAAGCAACAAGAGACGATATATTAGTATTATCAATAGAATCATAGTAACAAAAATAATAACAACAATCCAGTATAATCCCGCAAATAGAATCATAGTAAAATAACATAGAATACATAACTTAATATAAAATAAAAAAGTAACAACAGTATAAGAAATATAGGAAATACGAAAAGGATGGAAAGTATACTAATAACCAACATATAAAGCCCAGCATCAGTTGCTAATTAGAAGCATCCTAAGACTAACTCCTAACTGGCTAGTTTCACTCTAGTGCGCTGTAGAAATATCCACAACTTCCCCCTCACCTACAACCTTAATGCTGGCCCTCCACAATTCCCTGTTAAGGACCATGTTCTTAGTAATCCTAAGTCGCGCCATGTCCTTCCTGATCACCGCACCCCAATACTTCTTTGGTCTCCCTCTACCTCTCCTCATACCCACCACAGCTAGTCGCTCACACCTTCTCACCGGTGCATCAGTGCTCCTCCTCTGAATGTACCCAAACCATCTGAGTCTTGCTTCCCGCATCTTGTCCTCCATGGGAGCCACACCCACCTTCTCTCGAATATCTTCATTCCTAATCTTATCCATCCTTGTATGCCCGTACATCCACATCAATATCCTCATCTCTGCAACTTTCTTCTTCTGGATGTATGAGTTCTTAATCGGCCAACACTCGGTCCATACAATATGTAAGGCCTAACCACTGCTCTATAAAACTTACCTTTCAGTAACGGTGGCACTTTCTTGTCGTACAAGACTCCCGTTGCTAACCTCCACTTCATCCACCCCACCCTTATACGGTGTATGACATCCTCGTCGATTTCCCCGGTCCCCTGAATAACTGACCCAAGGTACCTGAAACTACCTCTCTTAGGGATGATTTGGGAGTCAAGCCTCACTTCCACTCCCGCTTCCGTCGGCTCGGCCTCAAATTTGCACTCGAGGTATTCCATCTTCGTCCTGCTCAACCTGAAACCTTTTGGCTCAAGGGCATGTCTCCAAACCTCTAGCCTCTCATTTACGTCGTGTCGTGTCTCGTCAATTAAGACTATGTCATCAACAAATAACATGCACCATGGCACCTCCCATTGAATATGATTCGTTATGTCATCCATCACCAGGGCAAATAGGAAATGGATGAACGTAGACCCTTGGTGCAACCCCGTAACAACTGAAAAATGCTCAGAGTCGCCTCCTACTCTCCTAACCCGAGTCTTAGCTCCATCATACATGTCTTTAATCACCCTAATATAGGCAACCGGGACCCCTTTAGCCTCTAAGCAGCTCCATAAGACCTCCATAGGAACCCTGTCGTACGCTTTCTCTAGATCGATAAACATTATGTGTAGATCCTTCTTCTTGTCCCTGTATTGTTCCACCATCCTCCTAATAAGGTGGATAGCTTCTGTGGTAGATCGCCCCGGCATGAACCCGAATTGGTTATCTGAAATAGACACCGTCCTTCGCACTCTCATTTCTACAACTCTCTCCCAGACTTTCATAGTATGGCTTAGTAATTTGATACCCGTATAGTTGTTACAGCTCTGGATATCGCCTTTGTTCTTATACAACGGAACCATTGTACTCCACCTTCACTCTTCAGATGGCATCCTATTAGTCTTGAATATAACATTAAACAACCCAGTAAGCCATTCCAAGCATGCTCTACCCACACACTTCCAAAGTTTAACCGAAATTTCATCTGGCCTGGTTTCTCTGCCCCTCCTCATCTTATGTATTGCATCCATGACCTCATCGACCTCAATGTACCTACAATAACTTAATTCATGTGGGGTTGTCGGCATTCCTCAATTCACCTAGTACAATATCTTGATCCCCTTGTTTATTTAGAAGTTTATGGAAGTAGGTCTGCCATCTCCTCTTAATCTGGTCATCCCCTATCAAAACTTTCCCGTCATTATCTTTTATGCACCTCACTTGGTCCAGATCTCGAGCCGTCCTCTCTCTCACCATAGCGAGTTGGAATAACTTCTTCTCCCCGCCTTTGTTCCCTAGTTCCTCATACAGACGAGAAAAAGCTATCGTCTTAGCCTCCGTTACTACCATCTTTGCCTCCTTCCTAGATACCTTATATCTCTCACTGTTCGCTATCTTCTCCTCCTCGCCAGTGCTCCCTACTAACCGCAGGTAAGCCGCCTTCTTCACTTCCACTTTACCTTGGACAACTGCATTTCACCACCAGTCTCCTTTGTGGCCACCGGTGCAGCCCAAAGATATCCCTAGCACCTCTCTCGCTGCCTTCCTTATACAGTCCGTCGTCGTCGACCACATAGTATTTGCATCCCCACTACTTCTCCAAGTTCCCATTGCCGATAACCTTCCTTCCAACTCCTGAGTTTTATCCTTAGTCAAGGCACCTTACCTAATCTTCGGGCGGCCTCGTACTGAACTATGCTTCCTCCTTATCATAATACCAATGTCCATCACCAAAAGCCTAAGCATGTATAATGACAGAACTATTCTTTCAAAACTTTTAATACTACAAACAAAACAATCGATAAAAATAATTTCAACATTACTAATACTCCCTCCGTTCACTTCTACTTGTCCAGTATTCTAAAAATAGATTTGCACGTTTACTTGTCACTTTTAGCATATTAAGAGAAGATAATTTCTTTTTCCAGTTTGTAACGACCCTACTGGTCATTTTGAGCTTTTGCACTTTGCTCGCCAGTTCTCGGGCATGACTTAACCCGTGTCATGAAATATGATTGATGTAGATCATTGGTTTTGGTTTTCAGGAAAATTGGAATGAATTTGAAAGAACAGTCTCAGTTGAATTTGGTCTAATTTCATCAAGTCGCGATTGGGTTTTTGACGCGAATCATGAGTTAATTATTTAAAGAACGAAATGGATATCACATTGAGAAAACGAGCTCCGAATTGAGTTCCGATTGAAGGACTATGTTCGTATCATTATTTGTGACTCATAGGAACAAGAATCATCGAATTACAAGTTTGTATGGTGGAGTTAGAGCTTTTTTAGTGAAAATAATATTACTGGTGCAATAGGATCTAGTGTGCACCTTTAGCAACCAGATTTGTCACTTTTAGCAATGGGAATGGGTCTTTTACGACCAGAACAGGTTTATTAAAGCTGTTGCATTTTTTAGCTCATTTTGAACTTTTTTTTTTTATGAAAGAACACGGTTTGGGGCAATTTTTGAGCAAGAAATCATGGAAAATCATGAGGTAAGTCACTTGTGATTATTTCTACTCCATAATATTAAATTATCATCGAATAATCCGACTAGATTATATGTTTTTAAGGTGTAAATTGGTATTTGGACCTAGGGATTTGAAAATAAGATTTGAAGATTTGGAGGCCGAATTGTTATCGAAATTCAGTAATTTTTGTATGGATGGACTCGTGGTTGAATGGGTTGTCAGATTTTGTGAGTTTCGTCGAATTTCGAAGCGTAGGCTCGGGGGCCGGGTTTGAGCAATTTCGGGATTTTGATGTTAAATTAGATATTTTCGAGTGGGCTTCGCTCCCTTAGCATATTTTAATGCTTATGTACTGACTATGGCTAGATTTGGAGCATCTGGAGGTCGATTCGTGCGGGCGAGGCATCGCGGGCTAGAGTTTAGACCGAATCGAGGTAAGTAATGATTGTAAATGATATCTTGACGGTTTGAAACTCCGGATTGCACATCATAGCGCTATATTGAGGTGAGACACACGTTTGATGATGAGCGTGGGGTCATTTTCTACTGGGGATTGTGACTTGGTCCGTCCCGATTGATGATTTTATCGCGTATTTGACTGAGACTTATTTGCTATCATTATGATTTGGGCTAACTGCCATATTTGGGCTTCGTTCCAATTATTTAAACCCTTCGGGGAGTTTTCCTCACTGTTTTCCTCACTCTTTTGACTTATACATGAACTCAGTCCTGTTGATATCTATTGTTTTACAAACTCAGCCACTTTTACTCATATTTAAAACTTAAAATATATTTCTAAATGATATGTTGGGCTGAGAAATACTGATTTACAAATGCCCGAGGGGCTTGTGATAATTTTCAGACTGAGTGAGGCCGAGAGCCATATGTGAGGATATGCTGAGTGATATGAGGCTGAGGGCTTGAGATACTTTATATGCCACGAGGTGGCTTGAGTGATGTAAGACCGGGTGCCAAGTGATGATGCCACGAGGTGGCTTGATATTGCGCTTGGGCCGTAAGGGTCCCCTCCCGGAGTCTGCACCCCCCAGTGAGCGTCTTCGACAATATATGGACCGGGATACATGCCGCAGCGATATATGGATCAGGCTGCACATCGCAGCGAGATGTGGATCGGGCTGCACGCTGCAGCGGTTACTATATGATACTATTCTGAGAGTGATCTGAGAGAGAGAGCCCGAGGTGCTGAGAGTGTTCTGAGAGTGAGCCCGAGCGGCTGGTACTGTTTTAAAATATTGCCCGAGGGGCAAACTTTTATTTTGCTCATCTTGCATATTTACTTTCCTTTTTACCTGTTATACTGTGGTATTTGTGCCCGAGAGGCGGATCTTCTGTGCTTATCGGCACTAACTATTTTGAAATTATTTTGTAACTGTTGAAAAGATCATTTTCAAAAGAGATTTAAACTGAGCCAAGATACTTCTAAGGATTTTACTGCTTCACTGCTTTTTCAAAGGATTGTACACTGCTTATATACAACATGTAGGTTGCTTTACGTGATTTCTTACTACTCAGTTGTTATTTACCTTTATTACTCATTGAGTTGGAGTACTCACTTTACTCCCTGTACCTCGTGTGCAGATGCAGGTATTTATTCACCCGGTAGTGGGTTTTGGCTGATTGGAGGCAGAGCTATAGGAGTTTAGCGAGGTGACTGCCAGCGTTCGCAGCACCGCTTCTCTCTCTTATGGTCTTTATTCCTGTTCCGTGTAATGTTTAGACCTTGTAGAACTGTATTCACACTCTAATAGATGCTCGTGACTTATGACACCCCAGTTTGGGCTATGTCGGGTTGTACTTCCGCTAATTATGTTATTAAAGCATATTTTTAACTATTTATTAATGTTTAATTATTTTTTTGAAAAGGCGATATGGGTTGGTTGGCTGACCTTGTTTTCACGAGAGACTCCATCACGATCGGAGCGGGGTTTAGGTCGTGACAAGTTGGTATCAGAGCCTAGGTTATATAGGTCTCACGAGTCATGAGCAGGTTTAGTAGAGTCTCGCAGGTTGGTACAGAGACGTATGTATTTATCCTCGAGAGACTGCAGAACCTTTAGGAAAATTTCACATTCTTGAATTCTTATCGTGCGTCCTTGATTCATCTTGAAAAGTAACTCTTGAAATTCCTCCCACGCGTTTGCATTCGTGCATGAGCGCTCAATATCATATGTGCCTTGATGGCTTGTGATTCCCCGATCGAGTGGCGAGATGTGATCTCTATGAGTTGATGATGGGCCAGTCTGGAGGACTTGAGGACGGATCTTTGCCTATGGCTTGAGCACCGAGGTGTTGATTGTGTGAGTAAGTGTTTTGAATTTATATGTTCGGTATTGTCCCTATTAGTGGAAGTGATGGCTGGATAGCCATGTGATGAGTATGTTAGTACTGCGAGATGTATCTATGTAACTTGTAAGTGACGAGGAAGGTTTGCTGGATGATAGAAGAACTATTAGGTGTTTGAATTCCATCGTGATTAGAGGTATAGCCCCGAGTTATAGGCGTGTGGAGGATTTTTTCATGTTTTCCGATTGTGGGTGAAATAAATTTCATGTTGCGGTATGAGTTCAGACTCAGGAAGACTAAGTGGTTGTGTAATGTGCATGACGGTGGAAGGTATATGGAAATTTTATATTAAGGCAAAGCATATGGGTTATCTCCTACGGAGTATTCTGAAGTGGTGTGATCCTTATGTGTATGTTAGAAGATCTCATGTGTAATTGAAGGGTACATGTTGAAATTTGAAATTTTGGGTTGCTTAAGAGAGTGGGCTTAACTGTTGCAGGGATGAATGTGAGATTTGTAAAAGATTTACAGTACTGGATGATCTGTATTTTCACAAACTTATAAATGATTTGAGTTTAATCTCACTATGGTATTGTGGCATCAATAAAGTAAAAGTGTTATGAGTTATTGAGTGTATCTTAATCTATGGCTTCGAGCCAAGTGGGAGAGTCTGCTGTGAGCAGTTGATTGCATGGTTAGGTACTATGTTGGTTCCAGTTTGGGGCATGCGAGTGAATTAGCTATGGCTAGAGTGAAGGAAAATTTTGACAAAGATTATGTTATGCGTCATAGGGTATGAGAATCACGGAATGTCTAGAGTGCTGTTGGTAAAGAATGCTCGACGCATAGAGCAGGAAGTTGCTTGGTTGTATTGGGATAACGATTTTATTTTGCGGTATCAGAGTTCCAATGAGACACGGGTGATTCTGTTCGTTAGGTCAAGTAAATTAAAGTTTGAATAAAAGTGGATAACTTGTGAGGATGGCTCCAATATGTTTAAGATTCTAAAAGGAATAATCGGGTATTTTAAAGTTGCATGTGTGGTTAGAAACTGTGTTTTCATTGGAAGAGGATCAGAATTGTGATATTTCTATGTTAATTATGGGATTTTATGTATCTGTATCATGGAGGTAAAGGTAACGAATTTAGGTTTGCGGGAAGTTCTTCGAAGTAAAGTATTCTGGAATATGGTGTTTCTGGGAATATTTGAGAGAGTATTCAGTGGCTTATGGGTCCTGGACAGTGTGGTTTTATGCTTGGGTCTAGTATGGTAAGCCTGGGTTGAGGAATTGTGGTGCTACAGCAAGGGAGAATATCAGGTTGAAAATGAATCAGAAGTAAATTTAGATAGAAGGAGTAGCTTGATAGTAGACCGGATCAGTATGGTAAGGATATGATTAAATCATTGTGTGTGTTCAAGGTAATGAGTTCGTACAGGTATTACGTAGCAATGCTCTTGGGTTTTGGACAGCTTGCTTACCTTGGTCTAGATAGAAGGATTCAGTCCTGGCGGTTTAGTTTGTGCAAATGGAGTTGGGAGAGTTATTGTTAATTTCTACCACAATTTGGAGATGTATATTTTCTATGGGAATGCGGAGCATAGGATGAGTAGTGACTTTTCTTCTAGATGGGACAAATGGAAAGTTCTTGACTAGTTGAGTATGTAGATTTCTATGGCTCGGAAGGGAGATGAAGTTCTCTTGTTATACTAGGATGGTATGGTATATGCGGTATGTAGTGGAGGATCGAGCTTTGCGTGTGTAGAGTTGCAGTTCAGTTATGAAAGAAAGTTTATAAAACTCTTAGGCAGCGGGTAGCCTCAGATGGTTAAGGGAATGATATTTCTAATTAGAAGTAATTTGACGATAGTATATGTTCAGAAAAAGGGTAACATGATTAAGTGGATGGCATTTTTGTAGTATTACAACACTTTCTAGCTAGATCGACCTTTGATATTCGAGTTTGCTTGGTGGCACAGAAGAATATTTTTGTATCTCTCGTGAAATGGATGGGTATTAGAGGTGTGGCATGCATTCGGATCGCGAAATTGGGATTGGATATGGTGATTCATGTGCCGTGTGGATTGAGAGACGGAAGTTCTGATATTCAGGCTATGTTGTGGTTGTGAATTGTGTGTATCAGCACTGTTTAGTGATTCTCGGGATTTAGAGGCCCGATTGGATCTTTTGTTGCTTGGTATGTTAGATATTGGTTATGATATTGGGGTTTAGGCTTGTTGTCTCCTTGTTTGGCTATTTTGGACTATTGCGCTATGGGCTATGCCGGAAATGCCACGGGTTGAGTGACGAGGTGTGTTAGATTATATTCTAGTAGAGTGGTTTATATTTCAAAGTCCCAACGAACGGTTAGGAAGGACTGCCTTTCTTAATGGGGCATATGTGATGGATGTCAGTGCAGAGGTTTCTACCACTGATTCAGTTCTGATGTTGAGGGACTTTCGGATGTGTTTCTTGTGGCCGGGTGAGGTTGTGGAGTTCGGTATTAATTTGGTGTTGGGCACCGTATCGTATGGCTCCAGCAGGAGTTATAGTAGTGAAAAGAGCAAATTCAGGCTTCCTTGATAATGAGTTCATTGGCAGGCCAATGTAGATGCGTGTTCTAGCTTGAGTCGGCTTGGTTAGCCCCGAATTGTATTGTTGAGGGGTAATTTGATTTGATCGTTATTGATCTTGCTAGTGACCTGGGAGACCTGTGAATTTGTGTTGCGAGACGTTATGATTTGTTGGTTATGGTCACATATGGTGCGGTTCCATTGGGGTTTCATAGTGGAAGTCGAGCCGAAAGAGTAATTGGGAGTTTCTCGATGAATGACGTACCAATTATGTTCTATCGGGCTCGCGTGGTGTGTGTTATTTGTTTCACTGTGGGTGTAATGATTTGCTTTAGTTCCAGACATCAATTGAGCATGGTTGTCAATTTCTAGCATAGTGACTTGAGGTGTTTCATGAAGAGCAGTATTTGGATACGATCGCGCATTGCAGCAAAGCTGTGTAGAAATATGACCTTGCAGGTCAAATTTGTGTGTTCTATTTCTATGATGTGAGACGGGTTCTCAGCCTTGTGTTGTGGAGGTACTGTTGAGCTTGAGGTACAACTCTTTCATTTGAGTCATTTTCATGATTTGAGTATGTTCAGACCGTTGCTTATTGGTGTGCGAATTATGTCAGTTATGGCTCAGGCCTATATTGATGTGTCATGTCACCAGAGTGGTGTGTTGGATTAGATGAGATCGTTGGGATCATTAATGAATATGAACGGATTTGATTTCAGCTTGTTGGAAGGATAAGATCGAGGTTCAGTTCGAAAATTGCTATGGAATTTGTCAAAGGAGAAGTAGCTTCATGAATAGTTGATATGAGAAATAGTTATAGCTTACGACATGTTTTAGTTATCATTGGCAGCGTATATAAAAATGTTGGAAAGAAACTTTAGTCGATAAGAGGTTTTCTACTGGTATCCGGTAATGTGTGCAGCTGCTGTGAATGGAAGTTATCGCTACATGTGTTTGAGTTATGCGGTATATCAAATAATTGCTCTCGAGGTTGCAGGCATGTGTTACTACAACTAGTTCGGGATTCAGAGTATAGGTATGAGGTTTTGATCGTATCGATGGTTTTAGAAGTGAAAATGTGGTTCTATGACTTATGGGCCAGATTGGAGCATGCTATTTCAGTTGCAATGTGTTATCGAACCTATATGAGATAGGGTGACGTGGGATCACCCCCAAGTATATGCATTGTAAAGTTATTCAGCTATTGGTTGGCCTCTAGAACAACTCTAGATACGTTCGAGGACGAACGTGTGTTTAAGTGGGGGAGGATGTAACGACCCGACCGGTCATTTTGAGCTTTTGCACATTGATCGCTAGTTCTCGAGCATGGCTTGCCTCGTGTAATGCATTATAACTGATATAGATCGTTGGTTTTGGTTTTCAGGAAAATTGGAATGAATTTGAAAGAACAGTCTTAGTTGAAAGCTTTGAATTTGAAAGGTTTGACCAAGATTTGACTTGATTGTATATGATCTTAGATCGTAATTTTTATGATTTGGTTAGCTCCTTTAGGTGATTTGGGTCTTAGGAGCATGATCGGAATGCATTTTGGAAGTCCGTGGAAGGTTTGGGGTTGAATTGGCAAAATTGAGATTTCGGTATTTTCCAGTTGATAGGTGAGATTTTGATCCGGGGGTTGGAATGAAATTTCGAGAGTTGCTGTAGCTTCGTTATGTCATTTGTGATATGTGTGCAAAATTTCAGGTCATTCGGACGAGGTTTGATAGACTTTTTGATTGAATTCAGATGTCAGAAGTTTTGGAATTCTTAGGCTTGAATCCGAGGGTGATTTGATATTTTGATGTTGTTTTGAGCATTCCGAAGGTTGGAACATGTTTGAATTATGTTATGAGGTGTGTTGTCATGTTTGGTCGGGTTCCTATAAGGCTCGGATATGTTTTGGAAGAGTTTTTGGAAGATTTTGGCATTTTGATTAAAAGCATGTAATGATCCAAAGGTCCATTTTTAGTTCTAGAGATCAAAATGTGATTTTGAGACTTCCGGAATTTTGATAATGAATTATAGGAGTGATCTGGAAAGTTTGGTCTAATTTCACCAAGTCACGATTGGGTCTTTTACGCAAATCATGAGTTAATTATTTAACGAGCGAAATGGATATCGCACTGAGAAAACGAGCTCCGAATTGAGTTTCGATTGAAGGACTATGTTCATATCATTATTTGTGGCTCATAAGAACAAGAATCATCAAATTCCAAGTTCGTATGGTGGAGTTAGAGCCTTTTTAGCGAAAATAAATATTTCTGGTGCAGCAGGATCTGATGTGCATTTTTAGCGACCAGATTTGTCACTTTTAGCGACATGAATGGGTCTTTTAGCGACCGGAATAAGTTTATTAAAGCTATTGCGTTTTTAGCTCATTTTGACCTTTTTTTAATGAAAAAACATGGCTTGGGGCGATTTTTGAGCAAAATATCATGGGAAAACTTGAGGTAAGTCACTTGTGATCATTTTTACTCCATAATATTGAATTATCATCGAATAATCCGACTAGATTACATATTTTTCAGGTGTAAATTGGGGATTTGGATCTAGGGATTTGAAAATAAGATTTGAAGATTTGGAGGTCGAATGTTATTGGAATTTAGTAATTTTTGTATGGTTGGACTCGTGGTTGAATGAGTTATCGGATTTTATGAGTTTCATCAAATTCCGAAGCGTGGGCTCGGGGGGCTGGATTTGAGCAATTTCAGGATTTTGATGTTAAATTGGTTATTTTTGACTCCCTTAGCATATTTTAATAATTATGTACTGATTGTGGCTAGATTTGGAGCATCCGGAGGTTGATTTGTGCGGGCGAGGCATCGCGGGCTAGAGTTTGGACGAAATCGAGGTGAGTAATGATTGTAAATGATATCCTGAGGGTTTGAAACACCGAATTGCACATCGTAGTGCTATATCGAGGTGAGACACGCTTTGATGATGGGCGTGGGGTTATTTTTTACTGGGGATTGTGACTTAGTCCGCCTCGATTGATGATTTTACCGTGTATTTTATTGAGACTTATTTGCTATCACCATGATTTGGGCTGACTGTCATATTTGGGCTTCGTGCCAATTATTTAAACCCTTTGGGGAGTTTTTATCACTGTTTTCCTCACTGTTTTGACTTATACATGAACTCAGTCCTGTTGATATCTATTATTTTACAAACTCAGCCACTTTTACTCAGATTTGAAAGTTAAATGATATTTCTAAATGATATGTTAGGTTGAGAACTACTGATTTACAAATGCCCGAGGGGCTTGTGATGATTTTTGGACTAAGTGAGGCAGAGGGCCATATGTGAGGATATGCTGAGTGATATGAGGACGAGGGCCTCAGATACTTTATATGCCACGAGATGGCTTGAGTGATGTGAGGTCGAGTGCCGAGTAATATGAGGCCGAGTGTCTAGTGATGATGCTATGAGGTGGCTTGATATTGCGCTTGGGCCGTAAGAGACCCCTCCCGGAGTCTGCAAACCCCCAGTGAGCGCCGTCAACGATATATGGATCGGGCTGCATGCCGCAGCGGTATATTGATCGGGCTGCATGCCACAACGAGATGTGGATCGGGTTGCACGTCGTGGTTACTATATGATACTATTATGAGAGTGATATGAGAGAGAGAGCCCGAGGGGCTGAGAGTGTTCTGAGAGTGTTTTGAGAGTGAGCCCGGGGGGCTGGTACTGTTTTGAGATATTGCCTGAGGGGCGAACTTTTATTTTACTCATCTTGCATATTTACTTGCCTTTTTACTTGTTATACTGTGGTATTTGTGCCCGATAGGCGGATCTTCTGTGCTTATCGGCACTAACTGTTTTGAAATCATTTCGTAACTGTTGAAAAGATCATTTTCAAAAGAGATTTAAACTGAGCCAAGATATTTCTAAGGATTTCACAGCTTCATTGCTTTCTCAAAGGATTGTACACTGCTTCTATATAGCATGTTGGTTGCTTTAAGTGATTTCTTACTGCTCAGTTGTAATTTATCTTTATTACTCATTGAGATGGAGTACTCACTTTACTCCCT
>MU692541.1:22631-38772 GCA_026770625.1 Nicotiana glauca
TCACTTATTTTGGACCGGAGGGAGTACTATTTTAAAGGCCTATTTTAAAAGAGATACTAACTTATTTCTATGATAGTTATAAAAAAATGTTTACATTAATAATCAGTATGTTAAACTAGAAGAAAAAAAAGAAAGTGAAGTTAAACTCATTCCGGAAAATATTGAATCTGAATTTCTGCCAGCTTTTTGAATGTGCAACATCAGCCTCTTGAGCGGCGGAACTAAAATTTTTGCTAAGTAGTAGTATCAAACTATAAAAGTTGATCATACGAAGAAGCTAAAAGTATGCAACATATGATATATTTACATACAAAATAATTTTATCTAACTATACAGTATTATTTTTTGACGAAGAGACGTCAATTAATACCCATAAATTATAGGTGGCTATGTGAATGCTCTAGAGAGAATACAAAGGTGATTTAGCGGTTGTTTGATATGAGGTGTAAGAAGTTATATGAGTGATATAAAAATTTAATACCATATTAATACTTTATTTGCTAATTAGCAAAACCAGATATAAGTTATCCCGGTGTTAATTTTAATGCTAGGATAACTTATACCTTATAGAGCGTGGGGGTAATTAGCACCGGTATAACTTATACCTTCTTTTTATAAATTATACAATCGTCATTCTTAATACAACATACTAAACAATGAATAAACAATAATCTCAGCATAACTTATCCCAACATAACTTATACCGGCATAAGACCTATTTTAACCAAAAGACCCCTTAGTTATTAAAATATTACAATAAAGACTAAAGAAAGGAAATAAAATAGTACAAACATAGCTTGCGCAAATCTAGCTAAAATGGGAACTGGACTTTTGGGACAGCAGTGAACCGTGGAGGTGAAAAAGGGTTCCTATTCTACTTTTACTCAGATGTATGGCTTTGCATAGGGAACTACAGAGGATGGTGTTTTGTCTAGGAGGTTGAGATGTTGGATTTTTGAGGCAATCCATGTTTTGTTTAGTTATTTGGGAAGTCGTGGAGGGTGAGGGTTTGTCCAGAATTTAAAGTTCCTTTAAGGACCTGTTTGTCCATATTTTTTTTTTAAAAATGTGTTTGTCCATAAATTTTGCAAGTTTTTAAAAAAATTCGAATAAGTTTTTCAAAAAATTAATGTTTCAAAATTTCTCACAAAACTGTAATATTTTTCAAGTGAAATACATGTCCAAACATAGTTTAAATTTCAAATACCATTTTTTCAATTTAGCTCCAAATACTATTTTTTTTTTTAAAAACTCCAATTTTTATGTCCTAACGCGTACTAAAATTTGGTATCAAACGCATGATTTTAGAGACCGTTTTGACATAAGAAAATTTTCCATTTAAAAACAAAAAATTCACTTTTTTTTCGAAATCAGTCTGTTAAAAAAAAAATTCAATTTTAACTGAAGATGCATTTTGAAAATTTTTGAAAATTTAAAAAATTTCAAAAAACGGTTTTTTCAAAATTTTCACTCAGATCATTCACAACCCAAAATTATACTCATGTCTAAGCACAACTCCAAATTTCAAATAACATTTTCACTTGAAAATTTTTTTCACACTTTTTTGAAATTTTACAATTCTTATGTCCAAACGCCCACTTAATTGTTTTACTCTCTCTGTTTCAATTTATGTGAATCTATTTTTTTTTTGTTCGTGGCAAAAAAGAAATGATCCATTTAGCTACATAAATATATGTCTCATTTAACACTATAAGATTAAAAGTCTTTTTTAAAAAAAAACTCCATCCCCAGTCAAATAAATTCATATTAATTAAAACGGAGATAGTAGTTTATTTGCAATTACTTTGTATATTATTAATATTTAATAAAATTTTGACTATAAATTTAAAATCTAACAAAAAAATAGAGTACACCCGAACTTGTGAAATCATATTTCATTTGCTAAGGTAGACAAGAAGATATACATATGCAGAAGGCAAGTTCTTCATTTGTCCTAAAGTACTTCCTTTTCCTCCTATTCCAAGTGTCCAATTAGTACTACAACAGCTGAAAGACGTTTTTCGTTTTGAATTTTATTATTTGCTACATATATATATAGCACATCTTACCATTTTCAACCGGAGCCTTTTTTTTTTTTATAAAACCTTTCTCGGTTCCACTTCATCTTTCATTTGAAACAAAAATGCACCACAAAATCAAAAACCCACTAAATTCTTGAAGATGGGTTTCAAGAATATATTCTTGATCATTCCTTGGGTCTTGGGCAGAGGCAGAGCCTAAATTTGAAGTTTATGAGTTCTGAATTCGAAATTCGAAGTTTATTGAGTTTTGAATTTATTATATATATATTATGCATAGATTTCTCAACAAATATACAGTGTTTGCACCAGTATTACTAGGCTCTGAACCAGTATTTCTCATGCTAGCTCCGCGTCCCTGCTCCATTTATGTATTTTTGTGGCGGTTCAAGTCAAGAAACTGGTGGAACCAAAACAATGTTCTATATGAGGAAGGTTCAAGTGGATTTTGATTTTGCAGCTATCAAGATATTTGGAAAGCTAATGCAGATGCAAATGGCTTGCTTTTCACATTTTGTTCTTTGTACTTATTTTTCTATTTTGCTGTGTATTTGATTTTTGATTGTGGTGTTTGGCGGCGAAAGGCGGTGGTTTGTGGTGATGGTGGTGGTGATATTGGCGGGGACGGCTCAATCTTCTTTCACGATACCAATATTTATCTATATCATCTTGATTTTGATTTTATCTAGTGAAAAATACGTTGTAAATGGTGATTATGCAGCAGCATTACATTTCTTTATGGCTAGTTCAATGATTTTCTCATTCTATAAAAAATAGAAACAAAAAAAAGGAAAAATTGTTCTATAATTTGCACTATTTTGACTTTGTGAGTTCTGAATTCTAAAACGATAATTTCAAGTATTAATAACTGAATTGCTTTCCCTCTGTTTCCACAATAAGAAGAAAAAAAATAAAAATTCAACTTGAATGTATGAATTGCGACAAGAAAAATGAATCACAAACATTTTGAATTTAATGTGTATATTTTTAATAAATTTCTTAATATAAATATATCATTTAAACAAGGGTCAAATATATCTTTGTACTATCAGAAAAGGTTTAAATATACCGTTCGTTATATTTTGGGTCCAAATATATCCATGCCGTAATACCATTGGTTATTCAATCATACGTGACACTGATATTTGACGAGGTGGATGTCAGGTGACATGCCACCTTAGCGCCACTGCCCACTGATCCATATATAAAAGACTAAAATGTGAAATATAATATTTTTCATGGTAACGGTAATGATAACAATCGTGGTGGAGGGGAAGGAAATTTTCGTGATAGAAAAAAATAGAAGGGAGGAATAAAATGGGTTAGGGGCGCTGAGGTGACAAGCCATGTGGTATCCACTTCGTCAAATGTCAGTGACACGTAGGATTGAATGTCCATTTTGGGCAAACTTAATGGAAAATGTTAGTATATTTGAACCAATAATATAACGATAGGGATATATTTGGACTAAAAATATAACGATGAGTACATTTAAACCTTTTCTGATAGTACATATGTATATTTGGTCCTTTTTTCTTTAAACAAAAACTAATAAATTCGATCCAATGACTATACTCCTTAATTTGTGGATCTAGGATATGCAATAAATGAACATGCAGATAATGACCCAACATAAGGTACTAGCTATGCAAATTACTAATTTTAGACTTGTTAAAATAGGTTAACAAAGTAGCACTAACATAGGCTATTTTCATAAATGTCATTTACAAACATAAACACAAATAGTGTACTGTGTTTGTACATCTGTATGGAAGGGGACAGGTCAGGGAAATAGTACTAAGGCGTTGGGGACTTTGGGTCAGAAGTTAAAAAAGGGGATGACCTTGTTGCTTCTATCATCACACTCATGCTTTAATTCTTTGTTTTTTTTCCAATATTTCTTTTATAAATTTAAGTTGTATATAGTGAGAATATAAATATTTCATTCTATTGATAATCGTGATGTCTCTGTATTAACTTATACATACTTCAATTAGTTTCATGGGATAGGTGCATGCACATTTTACCAGTAGATAACTTTGCCTATCAAAGTTTGGACAAATAGAAAGAATTCATCTAATCAAATTTTTGCTTCACCTGAAATTTGAACCTCGAAATATCATGGTTTATAGTCCACTTACTTACTATTATTTTATTATGTTATATCAATTAATGTTTGTCAAAAAATAATGGAGGCTAAAACCACAGATTTTTCTATCCTTTTCTTTCAATTCTCCGCATACTTTCTTCAACGGCATTGTTCTGTTTTTTCAACACATCCATAATGATTGTGCTATTTCTTTTGCTCCCGTGGCTTTGATCTGATACTGTTCTAAAATTCTTCTCCTTTTGTTTCCAATTTGTCTTGGCTTCAACGATATTTTTAATTTTGGTGAGTTTCCCTTTCTTTCTATAGTTATTGAGCTAGGTTCTCGGTAGTTATGTAGGTGCATGTTTCCGCTACATAATTATTTTTTTTTATTTTAATTGAGTTAGATAATATTCTCAGAGCGATTAGTTCTATGAAGAAGGTATCTATTGGAGAAACTCTTCTCTTGAATAAATAAATATACCAAATTTGTTGGGGAATCCAAATTTCTGACATTGTTAGTAATCTAAGAGTGAATAGTTCTATGAAGAAGGTGTCTACTGGATACTCTTTACTCTCTTTAATTTAGTCTATGTTTCGTTTCTGTTGTTGCTCACACAACTCGGTCAGCATGTAAAAGTTTGATTCTTTTTCTCACAGATTACTGATTTAGCTATTTTTATTTAGCTATTGTAGTTCTCTATGCCTTTGTACTTTGTTCCTTTTTATCTTTTTGACTTTCTGTTTCGGTGTGTCTGATATTGAATATTTTATGGACACACATCTGACTCTTTCATTTTTGATTCATATTTTCTTGGTGTATGCTTTACATGTATTTTGATTATTTGTTCACATGTTTATATTGATATTTCTACGCAGATACTCTTTTTCTACTATCAAGACGAAAATAATAATGAAGTGGTGAAGAACTTTAATGTAGCCAAATTGTTTAGACGTTATGCCTGAATATCTAGGTTCCAACCCTTTATCTGTAAACCTTGCTCTGTTTGCCTCATAAAAGTAGAAGGATCTATGTTAGATAATTCCAAGTATTATAAGTAGGTAACTCCCTCAAAGAACTCTCATTGCTATAAAATTGCCGACTATGATTTAATCTTCGTAGATGTCATTCAGTTGTCTAGCATTTTAACTTGATTTCACTAATAATGTACTTCAATTGCTAAGATTTATTTTAATTGAGATGAGTATTTGGACAAAGTATGTTTCCTTCCATATTAATTATGTGGAACAAAAGCAAGTCTCTTTAAACTACTAAAGAGATCATGCCTTATATTTTGGTACTACGGCTTGTCAAATTTTATAGATTTTCTTTCACTTTAAATGTCAAGACCGTTACTTTAGCCTCAATCGAAGAGGAACAGACTTATTCTGCTAAAAGGACCTCTATTTTCTCCTAAGTTACGAGATTTCTTAACGCACCTTCGAACTTAAATGCATATAATTTATATTTTGGTCTTAGTAGAAGAGGATAACTCATTCTACTAGAAGGGACCTCAAAATTTTCATAAGTTGTTACATATTTCTTTTTTCTTTTAGTTTAGAAAGAAGGTTCTTACATGTCTAATTGCTCAAATTGTGACTTGGCCTCAGTTGAAGAGGACATAATTGAAAGAGATGGTACCTTCTTTTCGGTGTAAAATCTGATTCTACAGGTGTACATCTTGATCTAGGCCTCACTGTGGTCATTTCTGGTATTACTTCAGTAATTCAGTTTATGAGATAGCAACAGTATTGGGGACTGTATAAACTCATTATCAGCATGTTTTGCTAATAGTGTTAGATGTCTCATAGGACATTTAGAAGAAAAAGTAAGAATACACTCGCTTTGTGCCAAAAATATGGCCGGCAAAGGTTCAAAATTAGTCATTTATATCGCCATGTCAACTCTTACTTCTCTTGCATTAAAGTTGATGCATCATGGGTTGCTACATAAGCTACTGTCATTTAACGAACTGACCAAACATCAACAACAGATAACAAAGTAAATAAAATTGCTTTTCATTTCTCATATTTGTTGATTATTGTCTATGCTGCTTCTTTATGTGCTACATTTTAGGACCACAACTATTTATTTTTAACAATTACGAGTATAGGCTGGAGTTTGAAGCTCTACTACTGCTGTATTTTAGGTAAATCTTGTACCTTCTCGATGTTTCAGGAAATTTAGGCTTAGGCTTAATTTGTGGAATGAAACTTATTTTGGTAATTTCTTTTCTGAAAATTATAAATTATGTTAGTATCCTACACTTTTTCAATTTTATTATAGGTTTCTGATTCAGGTTTGTATCCCCTTGTTTGGTAATTATATCAAAGTGTTATTTGTGCACCTAAATTGGACTGCTTTGTTTTAATTATGGTTTTATTTCATTTATTCCTAATGTGCTGATTAAGGTTATGTAATGTAGGAAGCCTATATGTAAATGTTGTAAACAATATGTTAGCAGCAGGTTTAGATGAACCAACAAAGAGAGTAGTCCGTTTTAGAGTGGAAATAAAAGTAGGAGATATAAGAAATCATTCTGCTGTTGTTGGTATTTCCGATGGAAATAAATGCTGACTATTGCACTGCCGTTCACCATTCTGATGGAAATTGCATGTCTTCTGTCTTTCCAATGTGAGTAACAATTCTTCCTTTTTGGGGTTCTGCTCAAAAAAGATATTTTATCACTAATTAATTATTTAATGCATTCATTTAGCTCCTTCGATTTCTCCAAGTTAAATAAAGAGACAATCTGCTTAATTGTTCATTAATTAAGCGCTTTTGTTAATGCGTCAATGTATAGATAGAGACCATCTAAATCGTGGATGTGTAAGGGTTCTTTTTTTGTCTTATCTCTAACTTACATGCTCATACATGGGCCATTAAGACGATTTGAGAGTGTAAACCAAAAACTGCATCATATAAACACCTCTACTAATGTAAACTTGAAATATGCACTTGTGGTACTTTTTATACTATAACATATACACAGAGGTGACATCGCTAATTGTATTTTGTAGCAGATGACAGAACAAAGATACAGATAAACAAGGTCAGTAAGAATGCAACATACCATATTTGTAAATAGCAATCCGAGTTAAAGACTGTTAAAGATTAATGATTACAATAAAAAACTGATGACAAATTTGGCACGAGAAGAAGCTTAAAGTGCATTATTAAATATGGACAATTAACTTAGCTTGCAAAGTATTTCGCAATTTTAAATTAGAGTCACATTGCTTAACAGCAAAATATCCATACTCTTCTGTACTACAAATCATCTCTCATAGGTGTCTGATTCAGTTTTGTATCCCTTTGTTTGGTAACTATATCAAAGTGTTATTTGTGCTCCCAATTTGGACTGCTTTGTTTTAATTATGGTTTTATTTTAAGCCTATATGTAAATGCTGCAAACTACCTGTTAGCAGCAGGTTCAGATGAACCAATAAAGAGAGTAGTCCATTTTAGAGAGAAAATCAAAGTGGGAGATGTGAGAAATCATTTTGCTGTTGTTGGCCTCTCTGATGGAAATAAATGCTTAAGTGACTATTGCACTGTTGTTCGCTATTCTGATGGAAATTGCACATCTTCTGCCTTTCTAATATGAGTAACAATTCTTCTTTTTTGGGGTTCTGTTCAGAAAAGAGATCTTATCACTAATTAATTATTCAGTGCATGCATTTAGCTCATTGGGTTTTCCTGAGTTAAATAAAGAGACAATCTGCTTAGTTATTAATTAATTAGGCTCTTTTTATTAATGTGTAAATATATAGATAGAGACCATCTAAATTGTAGAAGTGTAATGATTATTTCTTTGTCTTATCTCTAATTTACATGCTCAATACATGGACCATTAAGATGATTTGAGAGTGTTAAACCAAAAACTAAACCATATAGACACCTCTACTAACATAAATTTAAAATATGAACTTGTGGTACTTTTAATACTATAATTTATACACAGAGGAAACATCGTAATTGTATTTGATAGCAGATGACAGAACAAGGATACAAACAAACTAGGTCCTGGATCATTTAAGATTGTCTGGAAAGATTTGACAGTAAAAATGCAACATACCATATTTGTAATTGGCATAGATTGCTAAAGATTAATGATTACAATCAAAAACTGATGACAAACTTGGTACAAGAAGAAGCTTAACATGCATTATTAAATATAGACAATTAACTTAGCTTGGAAAGCATTACGCAATTTAAAATTGGAGAGTCACTTCGCTTAACAGGCAAAATATCCATACTCTTCTTTACTACAAATCATCACTCCTTAGTTTATTTGCATCCTTATATTTATTTTTCCTTTTCTATTTTTCTTTAATGGCATAAGGGGCATCAAACAAATATTGTTTTATTCAGAATAAGGAAACATTGGCAATCACATTGGCAATCAAGTTTTGATGCGATCGGTTTTGGTCTAAATGAGTTGCCGATTGTAGGTTTCTTTGTTCACCTACTCTTTAATGTCTTATGGGATAGTATTCCAACCCTTTTTGGGAACTATTTGAGTCCATTGGCTTGGATTGTATTTTTAACTGACATGGAAAGCAAACTCTATTTCATAAGAAATTAGAATTTCTTGCAATTATAGGCATATGATGAACTCTTTGAAGAGGTAAGAAAACATAGTATTGGTTCCCCTTTTATTTATCGTACTAAAGGGAAATGATAATTATAACTTATTAATATGTGTTGTGGCAATAGGTGATAAGCTCATACTTCAAATTTTGATATGCAAGAGAGCAAGAAATTAGATAAAGCCTATAGGTTCTTTTTGCAGTGCAGTAAGATTAATGGTTGATTTTTCAACTACGATTTACTATTCTACAGTACTATCAGCATACTTGAATTTAATCTAGACTTGCATAAATTCTATATAAGCTATGAATTGTGACATATTTCTTCTTGTTAGGGCAGAATTGAAGAATCAGAGGAGCCAAGATATTGTGCTTTAAGGAGGGAGGAAACATTTTCCAATTATGCAAAGTCTAGGATATGTTTGTTCTTTTTGGGCTAAAAACTACTCCATCCGTTTCAGTTTATGTGAACTTATTTCCTTTTTGGTCCATTCCAAAAAGAATGAATTTTTTTTAAATTTGGAAATATTTTAGCTTAAACTTACAATTCTACCCTTAATGAGAAGCTTTTATAACCACACAAATACTCTGGGGCCCTTTTTGAGTTGTTTAGGACCACAAATTTCAAAAGTCTTCATTTTTTTTTCTTAAACTCCGTGCCAGTCAAACATGTTTACATAAATTGGAACAGAGGGAGTATGTAATACATATTTCTTTGGTAGGTTGTCATAGCTTCTTTCCCGTCATTCTAACAGGCCCGTGCACAGCACGGGCAACCCTCATCTAGTTCTTGTATAAGTGAAGGAAATGAACAACTATGATATGAAAATTACAACTATTTTTTCAAATTACTATACTTCAGCATTAAATGTCTACAAAAGTCAGTGCATTTCGATAAAAAACCCAATCAAATCACGTTCGAATGATCTGAAATTTTGCACACACATCCCAAATGACATAACGTAGCTACAACAACTTTTGGAATTCCATTCCAACCTCTATATCAAAATTTCACCTATCGATCAGAAAATGCCGAAATCTCAATTTCGCCAATTTAAGCCTAAACCTTCCACAGACTTTCAAAATGCATTCTGATCACGCTCCTAAGTCCCAAATCACCCAACGGAGCTAAAGAAATCATAAAATTCTGATCCGAGCTCATAAAAATAATTCAAATCTTGGTCAAACCTTCCCAGTTTCAAGCTACAACTGAGAACTGTTCTTTCAAATTCGCTCCGATTTCCCTGAATACAAAAACCAATGATCTACATCAGTAATAATATATTACACTGGGCAGGTCATGCCCGAGAACTGACAATCAAAGTGCAAAAGCTCAAAATGACTGATTGGGTCATACAATCTTACACGATCTGATGACTCGTCTGTAACCTCCTGTTTAGCCATAACTGGGATATTCCTGACCAATTACTAACTACACCTTGACCCATTCTCATATCAATATTTCTCGTAATCTTTCTTGGGTTATTTCCTTTGTAGTAACTTACGTATCGCACTGGCTCCTTATTTATTAATAACAACTTGGGCATTAACCTTTACTTCCTCTCCTTGACATCGTGCTTGCATAATGTTCTGGTATCTCCTTGACATCGTGCTTGCATAATGTTCTGGTATCGTAGCATATTCTATAGGCCTTGAATAAGTGCAATCTCATCACTTTTTTATTTTATTGCATTCTTCTTTTACTATTCCATAATTTTTAGAACCACTTAATTCTGATTTAATCCCACATCACTCCATATTCTCCCCTTTAGGGGTGTACTAAAAGCTGAAGCCACGAGGATTTACCTATAGATATTTTACCTCGTCATCTTTGGTATTGTTTCTCAACATCAATGATCTTTACTCGCCGTGCGGCAATCCTTATGTACCAAGGATGACAAATTCCCTTACTCGCGAGGGTGACACTTAATGTAACTTGTACATATAGCCCTTAAGCTTAACTTTGATAACATTGCTTGCTTTAGGGAAGCGTCTTCCTAAATGACCATTCTATAAATTCTTCATGAATCTTCTTCTGTGGTCCATGTCACACCCCCTTTTTAACCAAACTCTACTCAATCCTCTTAAATAAATAAAAGATATAAATAAAGCTTGAAAAAGAGTTTTCAATTTTTGAAAGTGACAAAGATTGTATTTGAAAGGAAGACTCAGAGTCGCCACCTGACATTTGATTTTGGTGTGCCAGGCTACCGTTTTTTTTAGAAAATAATTTATTTTTAAAACACTTCAAACTCTAAAATCAAATCCACACCAGATATCTGAGTAAGGGGGTACATTTGATTGGGGGAGAAGGTTTTAGGCACTCCCCAAGTCTCGTAACTAGTACGGTTGCACACTTGATCTAATCGGCTTTTAGATTATCACAGAAAAATATACACACAAAAAGACTCGTCGTCCCCACCTAATAAAAGAAAATGAAAAAGAAAAGAAAAGATAAGAAAAATCCTAAGCTAACCTATACTACGAGTTCTTCACCATGCTCGTTAAGGCGTCCAAAATATTTACATAGTTCTTCGGAGCATACCCCGGATAATAATATATACAAATTCTTCGGGGCATTCCCCGGATAAATTTAACTACGGAAACGACCTCGCGCCTCAAGACTAACTAAAATCCTAAAGTTTGCCTACCCGGATGTTGCCAGCCTAAGCATGCTCCTAATGTACAAAAATCATATTATACTAAAAGTGGGAAGCTCCTTCCTGCAAAGTTGGATTACTATTTTGCCCCTATTGTAAATTATTTTTAAGTAAAATGTAATAAAATATTAAACATTTAATATAATAAATATGAAATAGTAATATTATAAGTATATGACCTAATTAAAAAGGATGAATTTGTTGAAAATAGCTTGGGTAACGTATAAACAATAAAGTGTGAAATCATATGCACATGGCTTCTTTCAGTTTTAATTCCTAGTAAAGTTATTGAAATCATTTCTTCCTTAGGACTAGTCTGGCCTATTTCGAATTAAATTATTCTATTCAAACTCTTGGAATTCCACAACTGTTTGAGATTATCAACAAATAGAACCTTGATTAATGTACCAGTTAGATAACATGCAATTAGTGAGTTTGACTACTGTGTTAAAAATAGGACGATGAAGCAAGTGCAACTATATAGGTGTAGGTCCTAAAATTAAAATCCACTACATGACCTAATTAAAAAGGATGAATCTGTTGAAAATAGCTTGGGTAACGTATAAACAATAAAGTGTGAAATCATATGCACATTGATTGCTGCTTCTTTCAGTTTTAATTCTTAATAAAATTTAATATTAGGATTTTAATTTTTTAATTCTGCAATTCCTCCACTTTTATGTAGAGTCCAAAACTTAATTAATAATTTTTTAAACATAAAATACTTTTTAATGTTTTAAAAAAAGTTACATTAATTGGTATTTCGCAGTTTTATACTGCGAATTGGGTTAACGGATTTTTTTCCGTTAATGCATTTCGCAGTATAAAACTGCGAAATGTTAAAAAAATAAATTTTTTTATGCAATTCGCAGTATTACACTACGAATTGTTTGAGATGGGCCCAGCTCATTTTTGAACTAGCATTTCGCAGTATTATACTGCGAATTTAGGTAATTCGCAGTATAATGCTGCGAAATAGTCTGATTTTAGGCCCCACCAATAATAATTAACTGACATAACAATAATTCAAATTCATAAAGCGCAGTATAATATTGCGAATTACTTTAAAAAATTGTACACCCCAAGGTCGGACTTGCCTTATTTATATGCGCTTCAATTTTATAAAAATTCATTCAACACTTAAACTTCAAACATACGTTTATTCTCTCTTCTCCTTATCAATCAATTTTTTACAATGTCTGAAGTGCCAAAAATAAGGGTCTCAGTGTAGGGGGGGGTGAGATTGTGGTGGAGAATAACTCTGTGAGGTATAGCTCACCTCCACAGTGTCATGTTAAATTGCCGCTTAATATGGAGTACTATACATTGGTATCGTTGTTATGTAAAAAAATGAGTGAGCGGAGGCGTTCGGTTAGCCTTAAAGTAACCGGTAGATTTCCTTATTCAGTGACTCCGCAGGGGTTTGCTTATTATTCTGAGTTTAACATCGAGGATGATGAAACTCTTAGAGATTTTTTGCGGATTCCGGATGAATACAGGGAATTTATTGTAATAAAATTATTGGAAATGTACGTCAAGGTGGAGGACCTTCCCAGTAATGAGGGCGTGCATAGCAGGGATAACCCCCAGTCATCGGGTGGTTATTCTGGAGCAGTTTTTGCCGGACAGATTGCAGATGAAAGAGCTTGCCTTGATTTAAACTTGTCACCACCGGCGAATGAGCAGCCACAAAATAATTTTTCCACTTTATATAATCAACAAGACGACTGGTAAACTTCAATTTTACTACGCTTTAGCAATTTTTTTTTTTCATGTTTTAATTGGATTTGTATTAACACTCATATTTTTTATAGGGGGTACCGTCCGGATTTGAATTTTACAAGTTATGACCCCGCCCCTAGTTGGAATCTGCGTATGTCTGGAGTATTGGACCACGGTGGTCCATCTGGGAGTTATCACCAACCTGAAAATATCCATAATGAAACGTCAAGACAATACGATTTGTAAGTAAAGTGATATAGCGATATCTAAAGTATTTTTCCTGAGTATTGGGTAACTTATGTTTTTGTTCGTTTTGTGCAGTGAAAACGAGCTTCTTGAAGCTCCTGGCCTCACACAGTTGCCCATAGACGATGTTTTTACTCGTGATTTGGCAGATGCGCAGAGTCAGGAGGATGATAGTGATTATGACAACAATGCGGATGAGTCTGGGGATGAGACACCCTTCCATGATGAGGGTGATGATGTGGAGGAGGAAGTGAATGTTGAACCTGATCTTCCTACGGAGCATGTTCCTCCACCTCCCGCTAGACCAAAAGTGTACGAGTCCCACGTGCCATTTCATGAGCAAAATATTCCCTACCTTAATACTTTTACCAAGCACGCCTAACGTTGATGCCCTCACAAGGGATGATGATGAATTACGGTCAATGATGTGGGATGAATCTAGACCAGCTGTTCTTACAAAGGGCATGTATTTCCCCGATAAAGCTCGCCTAGTTAGGGCTGTAAAAATATACAGTATAAAGGAGTGTCATGAGATGACGGTAAGTGAGTCAACTACAGAGAAATACAAGGCTGTATGCCATAGGTGGTTTATGGGTTGTCACTGGATGCTGCGTGCCACAAAGAAGAAATCAGGTTTGTGGAAAGTGGGTAAATTTATTAGCGAGTATAGATGTGAAATGGATGCATTCAATGAGAATCACTTCAACTTGGATGTCGACTTGATTTCCCTTGTCTTGGTTCCATTTTTGGAAGTGTCCATTAGGTTCAAGATTAAAGAGTGTATTACAGCCGTCCACCAGGAGTATGGTTGTACTATAACCAAAAGAAAGGCATATCTTGGTCGCAAACGTGCCTTTGAACTTATTTATGGCGACTGGGATAAGTCTTTTTCAAATTTGCCCAGGTACATGGCTGCACTGCAACACTTTAACCCCGGGACTGTTGTTGAATGGAGGCGTGAGCGAAGTCCGGACAGACCGGAATATATATTCAACTATGTTTTTTGGCCATTTAAACCAGCAATTGATGGTTTTTTGCATTGTCGTCCTGTAATTTTCATAGACGGTACTCATGTCTATGGAAAGTATGATATTAAGCTTTTGATTGCAGTTGCTGTAGATGCCAACGGATAAATATTTCCACTAGCTTTTGTCATTTGTGCCAACGAAAGTGAAGAGACGTGGACGCAGTTCTTGAACCACTTGAAGCAACACGTTGTCAAACAGCGTTCAGATATTTGTTTGATATCTGATCGGCATGGTGGTATTTTAGCCGTCTGAGCCACCTCCCGGCCATACTCAACCACTTCAGGGATGTACGAATGCTGCTGAATCTCCTGTCCCGACTGGTAGACGCGATGAAGCCCAATAGCCTGTGAAACATTTAAAATATTAATTAAATAACTCTATATTAAAATTATAATATATTAATAAGTCACAAAAACATACCAGTGCCTCGTGCCTCCCGGCGTACGGTCTGTATCGCTCGCCAAGTACATGAACGGGGTTACCGTCCATCAATCGGGTATGACGTCGATACCACCCAGCATACAGCTGAATAGAGGCCTCCTCGAAAACTATAGGTGATAGAGGGATGCGCTCAGCTCGGTCCTCCCAATAAGCTATCTGCTGCTGTAGCCACCCAACATACTGCCGGTCCATGTTCGAACGGTCGTCCCACTGATAATGAGTAGGCTCCCATCCAAGCTCCCTCGGTATAGGCTGCGGACGGCCAAACTGTCAAAGCACACGCTCCGTGGCATGATACTCAACAAAATCCCAGAAGATCAATGGGACGGAGGTGCTCCAAATCAACCGGTCGACTGAGCAACAAGCGGGTAGGTGACCAAGCAACTCGATGCTGTATGGCGTCCAAATGAACTACCAATAGTAACATAAAAATGAGTACGAAAAACACAACTCAATTTAAAACAACCAACTATAGGTACATATTTACCTATCCGTCCACCAACATATCTAACACATCCCTAAGAAGGGGAGATTATGGTGAGCATCCTTCCCTTGGTAGTTCCCACATCGGAGAATCCACCTGATAGCTAGAGGGAGAAACGGATAATCCTCACCGGGCTGAAGTACTGGTAGAGGTGGCTGCAACGGCATAATCCGCTACCAGACCCAAACCTAAGATAAAATGTTGATGTAAATTTATGAGTCATTTCACGATATAGAAATTGGGGTAACAAACAATGTATTCGAAAATTTTTTGCACCTGAAGAAGGGGCAGAAAACCACATTTATCAACCGCTGGACCTACGCTCGCATGGCACATGCTCCTATAGAGATACGCCAGAACAATAGCACCCTAGCTGTACTGGTGTAGCTCATCCAACTGCTCAAGATAATGAAGAAAGCGCATACTCACTTTGTCCCCCGAGGTGTCCGGGAACAAGACACACCTGAAAAGCAAGAGCAACGCCAACGGAGTGTACCTCTGAATCCAAAGATCCTCTGTCTCGTGGGTAATATCTGGGTGCAATTCCGCCATCTGATATCAAATGAATGATAAAGCCACGCGACTGCCACCCCGGTCACCCTGCGGTCTCGAACCAGTCAACTGCGCCATCTTGTCCGCCAACTGTGCACGTATCATCCCTCTCCAGTGGTGGGGCAGTGCGAAGGCGCGTCCCTCTACGCGCAGTCCATATAAAACCTGTACATCCTGCAGCGTGATAGTAGCCTCTCCAGTGGGCAAGTAAAATGTATGCGTCTCCGGTCGCCACCGCTCTACCAAGGACGTGATGAGCGACCAATCAAGCTGCATCCGTCCAAGCT
>MU692543.1:5047-21380 GCA_026770625.1 Nicotiana glauca
TTAAATTGAATCAAGCGAGTTTGAGACGAACCCCTATAGGCATGATATCTATAGCTGATTTTAAGTATTGTTATTAACTGGTGAAAGAATGATTGTTTGACTACCCTATAATTTGCCTAACGCATAAGCACTTCCTATAGACATAGTTTCTATATGCAGCTGATTTACATGAATATTAAGTCCTATAGACGGGGTTTCTAATGATTTGCAAGATGATAAAGCATTAAACCCTATAGGCAGATTTTCTATGTCCTGATTAAAGAAACATCATTGTGATTAAACTGGTTACGAAATGAATATTATCCTACAGTTTACCTAGCGTTTAAGCATTTCCTATAGGCATGATTTCTATATGCAATTCGTTGTTTGATTATTAGATCTTATAGACAGGATATCTAATGATTTGCAAGATGATAAAGCATTAAACCCTATAGGCAGATTTTCTAGATGATTGAAAAAAATGCAAAAAGCTTATAGACATGATCTTTAGGTGACTTAAAGCGTTGATCCTATAGGCATGATTTCTAAATGATTGAATGAAAACATTGGTCCTATGGGCATGGTATCTACCCTTTAGCAATAAAGTAAACCCCTCCCACACCCTTTACTATATCTTTCCCCGAGTTCTTTTGTACAAAAATATTACAACCAGAAGAAAGAAAATGATTAAAAATACATCACAACCTACAGCTAGATCCGAGCAGCCTAGTTCAATCTTAATATCCAATGACATATGTTTCACCAAATCCGGATTCCAGATTTCCAAGGCCTTCTCTCACCCAAAGTGTTTCAAAGTTCCTAGGAGCCTCAAGGACTCCAGGCAGTGCTTACACTATGGATAACAATTAGAACAAAATAGTGCAAGTGTGGATATGCCAGCCCTCAGGCATCCGAGTTCAGAGGGAGCTCAAGGGTCCCAAAGCATGGCTTACCAAAGAGGGCAAAACTTAGAACTAGGAATAAGTGCAAAGTGAGAGAGGGATTAGGGAACCATAGCAAATGATAGTCATGCCCAGCCATGGGTGTAGACTGGCACACCCCTGACCAGTTGCTTGGTCCAAACAAATTAAGAGCAGACCTTAGAGGTCAGACCTGAGTCTGGATGGTGATTAGTACACCACCAGACTTGAGTCAAGGCTCAGCACATAAAGGGAGAAGGGAAGTGGGAATTGATTGAGTTAGAGGTTCAAAGGAACCTGATTCTAAGTCATGAATGGCAATAATAGAATGCCAACATGACTCAGAATTGCACTCACATATAAGAAGGAGGTCAAAGGGACAGGGAATCACATAGGAAAGCGTTTACAGAAAACATGAGGAAAGCAAGAAAGCACAAACAGACCCAAAGATGCAGAAACATGATGAAAGAGAGCATGACAGACTAGGATGAACACATAGTGTAGAATGCATAACAGAGGAGGAGAAGTAAACACATAGTTTGGAGGGTATTATTTAATTAGAAGGGCATACCAGTTGCAAGCTTTAGAACAGCAGAATAATAGAAGTAAGTAACAACCAGAAATCAGCAAGAGCAAACTCATGTTCTTCAGCAAATACTCGAGAGTTCAAGAGAACTCGCGAATGTTTCAGATAGTAGAAGAGAAGAGGAGCAGAGTGCTCAGTATTAGAAGTAGAGAAAGTAGTAGTAGAGAAAGTATTGTAATTGCATAGTGTTCAAATGAAGTCTGAAGTGTTTTTGAGGTTTTCCCGTATTTGTGTGTGTGTGAGTTGTGTGTAGTGTCTTGTTTTTATAGTGCAGAAAACGAGTAAGCAAAAAAGGCAAGAAAATAGTTTACAATCAATCACAGAAGATCTCCCTAAAGTTAAGGGGTTTGATTTCAAACGGGCATGAGACAATTAAGGAAGGATGAATAATTAAAAAAACATTTCCAAAGTACCATAACACAGGTAAATACATAGGGATTATTTAAGGCAAGAATGGTACATGATTTGTGAGAAATAAGGCAAGTAGGTCAATCAAACAGCCAGTAAAAAGCTTTATTCAAATGAACTTAGTCAGAAAAAAGGGTGAGGGAAAGTTCAATTGGAAAATCAATAACCAATCAATCGAGCCTTATTAACGGAGATTACAAGTTGGCAGAACTCTTTTGAAAGAAAAACCCTCATATATAAGCACACAAGCGTCAAGAAAGAAAAGGTTGGCATGGACAGCCTCAATATCATAAGCGAAAGATTTCAGTTTAGTCTAGGGTTTCAAATTTGAGTAGGGTACAAAAAGGAGAGGGCAAGCCATCGAACAGACTCAGAGAGTCTCATGAGAAAGCACATAGATGTAATGGCAAGTTTGAAGCAATAGAGTAAAAACGAAGCATGTTCAGGAAAACTCAAGCAAGTTCAAGAGAGAATAGAGGTGACATAGAACTTAAGAAACAGTAGGCGAAACAAGTTTAGAACTCAAACAAAAGTCCAGTAAAGGCAAACAAAAGCTTAGTAAGAAAATGGTAAAGGAACACATAAGCCAGACATGTGAAAGCATGTTGTAGAAACAGTAGAAGAGATAACAGAGCACAAGTAAAAGAACATGCATAACAACGGCAAAACATACGAACATAAGAGAAAATATGCACAAGCAAAAACACATAAGAACAAAGCATATACAGGCAGATCCACATAAAGAAAGAAGAAGAAGAAGAAGAAGAAGAAACAGGAATCGTTTTAAAAGTTTTTGGAAACCCTAAATTGAAACTGACTAATTTTGAAAAGAGAATTTTGGGAAAAAGCTTTGAAACCTCAAGTACACCACAGGTCTATCAATGATCTAAGAAAATAAAGAGAGAAAGAACATCGAACAGCTTTCAGGGTTTCTCAGAAACCCTAGAAACAAGAAGGTTTGGAAAGGATCTGGCCTGGAACAGGTCTGGACCATATCTAGGCTCTTGAGGCTCGAACACGTCAGAACGAAGCTGGAGAAGCCACAGGAACACAAATCGGCAGAGGATCTGAACAAGCCTCGTTGAGGTTGAACCTTGAAAGCCTTGAATAGCCGTGATTTGGGGTGAAGGGAAGTGAGCACAGGCTGTCCATGGCCTGAAAAGCCATGGATTCCGGTGGGATTTGGCCGGAGAAGACGAGGGAGGCGATTAGGGTTTTGAGTTCTTGAGAGCATTTGAGAGAAGGGGAGGGTTTGAGGGCGGCGGTCGAAGTGAAATGCGAGATAGGGTTAGGGGTTGGTAGAGTTAAAAAGGAAAGTGTGAATGAGGGCCGTTGATCAAAATGATCAACGGCCAGGATTTAAAGTGCAACACGGACGGGTTGGACAAATGGTAAAGGGGTCGGGTTGAACTCAATTGGGTCGTTGATTTAGGCCTGATTTGGGGTCAAAATTGAGATGCCCAAATAGGCTATAATTGAAAGGCCATAACTGAAATAGCCAGTTTTTCCCTTTTGATTTATAAAAATAGTAAAAGATGTTTAAAAATAAAATTAAAAGCACTGAGTTAGCAAATAATATGTAAATATTAAATTAAAAATATTGGGATTGATTTTGTAATTAAAGTTTCTATTAAATCTGAAAGTGGGTTAAAATTGCAATTTCATGCAACTTAGTTTTAAAATACCAAATGGACCTGTAAAATTATGCAAAAATTATGTAAATTATGTTTTGATGTAGATGTGAGAATAAAATAAACTATTCTCCAAAATGGCAAGTTTTGGGAATAATTATTGGGATTTATGGTGTAAAAATAGGCCATAAATTAGTTTAAAAATCCTTTTAAAATGCCAAAATCTTTTGGGATGCTCATATATGCATACATATGCTATTTTGAAAGTATTTTGAGTATAAAAGATATATGGGGAAAAATTGGGTATCAACACATGCGACGTGGTCAAATGTATTTAAACTCATCAATAGGTAAACAAGAATAGACATCAGGAGAGCAAGTACTCACAAAATATCAACTTCTCCTTTAAAAAGGGAAAGAATATAGTGTTCCTCTTATTAGATTTGTTTATCATATTCAACTAGATTTAAGAAGTCTCGAAGCAATCATAGAGTCACAAAAACATCACATAAAATATGATTTAGGGTCCTAAACTACCCAGACTTAAGCATAATAGTAGATACGCACAGACTCTCATCACCAAGCGCGTACGTAGCCCCCATATTTAGTGACAAATTATCCAATTATTATACCTATGGGGACAATTCCCTCTTACAAGGTTAGATAGGAGACTCACCTCGCTCCAAAGTGCACTTCCAATACCAAGAACGAGCCCGAACTGTCAATTTGGAGCCGAATGATCCAAAACTAGTTAAATGAAGTAGTAACTAGTCAATACAAGCTCACAAGATCACATTCTAATTATTAAAATAATTCCCCAACCTTAAACACAAGTTTCCTAAAATTCGACCCCGAGCCCACATGCCCGGATTCCGCCATTTTTCGAAGAGAGTTGTTCCTTTTAACGCAAGGACCAATAATATATAATTTCTACTTCTTTTCAAAACCAATTACGTGGTAAAATCTAAGTTTTATCAAAGCCCTAGGTTTTGCTCTAACCCCTTGATTTCTCCTAATCTTTAGGTGTTAATCTACCTAAAACTCGAGTATTAAACTTAGAAATAAGGGGGATGAACTTACCTCAAGATGCTATGTGGAAATCCCCTGTCAAGAGCTCCAAAATCGCTTAATACACAAGTGCCAAATGGTTAAAAATGGACGTAGCTCGTATTAAATTAAGCTCACTGCTTGAGCGATTTCGCATTTGCGGTTAGGGGACCGCATCTGCGATTCCGCTTCTGCGAGAAGGAGGCCGCATCTGCAAAATTGGCCAAATGGTCTTGGAGTGCTTCTACGGTCTTGGAGCCGCTTCCATGCAGTCGCTTCTACGGTTTGGCCTGGCCAGCCCTGGGCTGCATCTGTGAGACCTCGACCGCTTCTGCGGTCTCACACTTGCGGCTGACCAACCGTAAATGCGGTTATGACAGCAGTTGAAGCTTCAGTAATTCTCAAATTTTCCAACATCACTTGAGCCTCGTCTGATTGATGCTCGGGGCTCCCGGGCCCCACCCGAGCATACCGATAAGTCTAAAATCATGAAACGGACTTACTCAAACCTTCGGATCGCCTGAAACAATGCTAAATCTAAGAATCATCCCCTAAAACCAATTGGATCAAACTTATGAACTTCAAGTTCTCAATTCACTTCCAACGAGCCGAAACGCACTTAGACTACTCGGATTGACACCAAATTTTGAGGGGAAGTCTTAAATGCTATATTGGACATATACTGAGCTCTGGAACCAACATACGAGCCCGATACCAATGTGATCAATCATTAATTAGTTTCTTTCAATCCTTGAAATTTCAGTTTTTGCAATTTCTAATAAAAATTCATTACTCGGGCTAGGGACCTCGGAATTCGATTTCGGGCATACATCGATGTCCCATATTTTTCTACGGACCCTCCGGGACCGTTAAAGCACAGATCCGGGTTCGTTTGCTAGAAAGATTGACCAAATTCAAACTTGACCTTTTAAGAAAAGCTTAAGGATTCTGGTGAGTTTATATCAACCCAAACCCTTCCAAATCCTGAACCAACCACCCCCGCAGGTTGTAAACTAGCTAAAGCAAGTGCGGGAAGTTTTATTTAGTGTAATAGGGTTCTAAAAAGTAAAAAGACCGGTTAGGTCATTACATTTTCCACCTCTTAAACAAACGTTCATCCTCGAACGGACATAGGAAATTACCTGAGGTGCCAAATAATTGTGGATATCTACTCCGCATGTCCTCCTCGAACTGCCAGGTCACCTCCTCGACTGGTTGGCCCATCCACTGGACCTTCACCGCTAAAATTCTCTTGGATATTAACTGGAGATCCTGTCTATCAACAATGGAAACTGGCTCCTCTTCATAACCCAAACTCTCATCCAGCTGAATAGTATTGAAGTCCAACACATGGGACAAGTCGGCATGATACCTTTGAAGCACAGACATGTGGAAAATTGGATAGACTCCCGATAAGCTGGGAGGTAAAGCAAGTTCATATGACACCTCCCCAACTCACTTCAACACCTCAAATGGGCCAATAAACCTTGGGCTCAACTTGCCCTTCTTGCCAAACCTCATGACACCCTTCATCGGCGAGACTTTCAAGAGAACCTTCTCACCGACCATGAATGATAGATCACACGCCTTCTGATCTGCGTAACTCTTCTATCTGGACTGTGCCACGCAAAGTCTTTCCTGAATTAGCTTTACCTTCTCCAAGTCATCTTTCACCAGATCTATACCATACAACTTAGCATCTTCGAGCTCAAACCACCCGATCGGAGAACGACATCGCCAATCGTATAAAGTCTCATATGGGGCCATCTCAATACCGGACTAATAACTATTGTTGTAAGCAACTTCAGCCAAAGGCAGGAACTAATCCCACTGTCCTCCAAAGTCAATCACATATGCCCTAAGCAAGTCCTCCAGAATCTGAACTGTCTGTTGACTGCCCGTCGGTTTGAGGGTGAAATGTTGTACTGAGCTCCACGCGGGTCCCCAACTCACTCTGAACGGCTCCCCAGAAATGGGAAGTGAACTGGGGGCCTCTATCTGATATGATGGAAATAGGCACACCGTGCAATCGGACTATCTCCCGAATGTAAATCTGAGCCAACCTCTCTGAAGAGTAAGTAGTCACAATTGGACTAAAGTGTGCCGACTTGGTCAACCTATCAATAATGACCCACACTGCATCAAACTTCCGTAAGGTCTGGGGAAATCCCACTACGAAGTCCGTAGTGATGCACTCCCATTTCCACTCAGGAATGGGCATCTGCTGAAGTAGGTCGCCTGGCCTCTGGTGCTCATATTTGACCTGCTGGCAATTCAAACACTTTGCCATATACTCCACTATGTCCTTCATTCGTCGCCACCAATAATGCTGCCTCAGGTCACGATACATCTTCGTAGCACCTGGGTGTATAGAGTACCGCGAACCATGTGCTTCCGCTAGAATCCTCTCCTTCAAGCCATCGATATTAGGAACACATAGGCGACCCGAGAGTCGCAGGACACCATCCTCGCCAATAGAAACCTCCTTGGATCTACCATGCAGCACCGTCTCTCTAAGAACTGCCAAATGCGGGTCATCAAACTGTTGGGCCTTGATCTCCCCCAATAATAAAGACTGGGCAATAACACACGCAAGGACTCAGCTGGGCTCTGAAATATCCAATCTCACAAGTCTGCCTCTCCTCCGCTGGAATGAATGCCAAGCTACACATACTCTCTGCTTTCCTACTTAAGGCATCCGCGACCACATTTGCCTGCCCGGATGATAAAGAATGGTAATGTCATAATCCTTCAGTAACTCAAGCCATCTACGCTTCTTCAAATTGAGATCCCTCTGCTTGAGCAGATGCTGCAAGCTGCGATGATTAGTATAAGCCTCACATGATGCCGCATACAGATAATGCCTCCATATCTTAAGAGCATGGACAATCACCGCCAACTCCAGATTGTGCACAGGATAATTTCTCATAAATATTCACCTGACAGGAGGCATAGGAAATAACTCGCCCCTCTTGCATCAATTCACAACCCGCCAACGTGTGAAGCGTTGCAATATACAGTATACATCCCTGAACCGGAAGGCAATACAAGAACTGGTGCAGTAGCCAAAGATGTCTTGAGCTTCTAAAAGCTCACGTCACAATCATCAAACTGACAGAAAGTAGCACCCTTCTGGGTCAATCTGGTCAGAGGTGATGCAATAGATAAAAAGCCCTACATGAATCTCCTGTAATAACCTGCTAACCCCAGGAAACTCCTGATCTCGGTCACCAAAGTAAGACGTGGCCAACTCTGAACTGCCTTAATCTTCTTGCAATCCACTTTAATATCCTCTCCTGACATAATATGCCCCAAGAATGGCATTGACTCTAGCAAGAACTCACACTTGGAGAACTTAGCATATAGCTTCTGCTCTCGCAAGGTCTGGAGCACTACTCTTAAATGCTGCTCGTGCTCCCCCAGGCTAGGAGAGTATATCAAGACGTCATCAATGATGACGATGAAAAAAGAATCAATATAAGGCCTGAACACTCTGTTCATCAAGTCCATAAATGATGTTGGGGCATTAGTCAAGTCAAAGGACATCACTAGAAACGCATAATGGCCATATCCCGTCCGGAATGCAGTCTTTGGAGCATCTGAGTCCCGAATCTTCAATTGATGGTACCCTGACCTCAAATCGATCTTAGAGAACACCCTAGCACCCTGAAATTGGTTGAAAAAATTATCAATGTATGGCAACGGGTACTTATTCCTGATGGTAACCTTGCTTAACTGGCGGTAGTCAATGCACATCCGCATAGTCCCATCCTTTTTCTTCACAAATAACATCGGCGCACCCCAAGGCGATACACTGGCCTAACAAACCCCTTTGCTAGCAACTCCTCAATATTCTCCTTCAACTCCTTCAACTCTTTCGGAGTCATACTCTACGGTGGAATAGATATAGGCTGGGTGTGTGGAGTCAAATCAATACAAAAATCAATATCACGATCCGATGGCATGCCAGGAAGATCAGAAGGAAACACATCGGCGAACTCTCGGACTACTGGAACTGAATCAATTGTCGGAGACTCTGCGGTGGTATCCCGAAAATAAGCTAGATAGGCCAAACACCCCTTCTCGACCATATGCTGGGCCTTTAAGAAAGACATAACCCGGCTGGATGTATCAACTGTAGAACCCCTCCACTCCAACCTTGGCAACACTGGCATCGCTGATGTAACAATTTTGGCATGGCAATCAAGGCCGGCGTGGTATGGGGATAACCAATCCATGACCAGAATAACCTTAAAATCAATCATATCAAGTAATAGGAGATCTGCTCTAGTCTCAAAACCACAGAAGGTGACCATACAGGTCCGGTAGATCTGATCCACAACCCTTGAATCACCCACAAAGGTAGACACATGAACAGAAGGGCCCAAGGGCTCAAGAGCAATAACCATAAAATGAGCAAAAGAGATAACACACACAAATAGGTGGACCCTGGGTCAAATAATATCGAAGCATATCTACCACAGACAAAAATAATACATGTGATAACGGAATCTGAGGCCAATGCATCTGGTTTGGCCGGGAGAGCATAGAATCTGGCTGGAGCGCCGACTGGCTGGCCTCCACCCGACTGAGTAGTAGCTGGCTGACCTCTTCTTGTCTGGAATCCACCTTTAGGATGGCCCCTACCGCTCTGTCCCACGCCTTTAGGCGGCTGGGTAGCTGGTGCTTATATCATAGGTTGTTGGCCTATTGTACTGCCTTACTCCAAAACCTGGGGCAGGTCCTCTTCATGTGGCCCGGGTCTCCACACTCGTAGCAAACTCTGGGTTCCATAGCCTTCTACCTGGAAGCCTGGCCCTGATGGCCCGAATACCCACCGAAGGAGCCAGAAATGGCTAGAGGACGGTATGAATTATCTGGCATAGCACTAGAATAGGAGCCAGAAGAACCCTGGGGACCTAAATGTCCACTAAAGGAACCCTGAATAGCTGGCGAGCGATAAGAACTCTTTGGTATGGCACTGAAATAGGAGCACACTGGAGCACCCTGAGCAGGTGGTGGTTCTGAATGTGGGGGCCTGTTGGGCTGACCCCTACCAAACTGACCTCTACCCCTAGCCGGGGCACCTCTAAAATCTTCGGAGAATCGAGCCCTCTTGTCATGTTACGCCTGCTATCTACCTCTCAAACGGTATCCCTCAATCCTCCGAGCAATCTCCACCACTAGTTGATAAGGAGTCCTCATCTCCACCTCTAGGGCCATGTTGGACCTAATGCCCGAATGCAACCCTGCAACAAACCTCCGCACCCTCTCTGCGTCAGTAGAAAGTATCATCAATTCATGGCGGGATAGCTCTAAAAACCTCGCCTCATAATCGGTCACAAACACCTGACCCTACTCAAGCTGCTCAAACTGGTGCCGCAGCTCTTCCCTCTCAGAAGGGGAATATACATGTCCAGAAATAACTGCGTGAACTGACCCCAGGTGATAGGAGGAGATCATGCGGGTCTGCCAAGAACATAAGACTACCACCATCTATGGGACCGGCCCTCAACCTGAAAAGTGGTAAAGTCAACTCCATGCGACTCCAATATCCTCATGTTGTGTAGTTTGTCCCTGCACCTATCAATGAAATCCTGATCATCCTCATAACGGTCACCCCCGAAGACATGAGGGTAAAGTCTGGTCTATCTATCCAACAGCTTCTGCGGGTCGCCATCCGTAACTGGTCTTGGCTCGGGCACAACTGCAGTGACTGGCTGAGCCCCATCCGCGGGTTGTACACTCGGAGTCTGATATACTGCAGTTGCATGACCATGAGCCTGGGCAATTGGGGTCTGTGCTCCCCCTCCTACCTGCGATGTAGCTGGATCAGCTGGAAATAAACCAGCCTGAGTCATGGTGTCCATGAACCGTAGCATACGTCCCATGACCTCTTAAAAACCTGGTGCCATCATAAAGTCCGCTGGGGTAGGCTCAGCTGCGGGCACCTCGCCCTGCTCCTCAATAGTAGGATCTCCTGCCGGATCTGCCAGAGGTTCTACTGGAATATCTCTAGGACGCCCTCATCCCCTACCTCGGGCCAATGCCCTCCCTCGGCCTATACCTCGGCCTCTAGCAACGGGGGGAGCAGCGCCTCCCAGGTCAGGAACATCTATCACGCGAGTCCTCACCATTTGTGAGAGAATAGAAGGGAGAAACTTAGTGTAACATCCACTGTACGATAGAAAATAAATAAAGAGTAGTTTCCTAATACCTTATAGCCTCTCAAAGATAAATGCAGATGTCTCTGTACCGATCTTCTTGACTCTATTAGGTCTCGTGAGACCTACTTGAACCTAGTGCTCTGATACCATGTTGTCACGACCCAATTTCACCTTAAGTCATGATGGCGCCCAACACCGTTGTTGGGCAAGCCAACGCAGAAATATTAATAAATTATTATTTTTCTTACTAAAAATAGTTACGACATTTTCTTAATTAGAAATCAAAGCATGCGATAATAATCAACATTCAGAAATAGTTATACATCCCAAAGGAGTAGTCTACTAATGTGCGTGACAGGACCTGGTGTCACAAGTGCGTGGGCAACTAGTAGAATATACAAAAGACTAATACTACCCTAATGTCTGAAATAGAATAGACAGCCAAAAGTAAAGAAAAAACTCCATCGGACTACTGAACGGCATAGAATCGGAGCAGCTCACTGTGGAATCTCGGGCGGTCAAGGATATGCACCAGCTTGGTAGTCCGATGTACCTGCTTCAGATCCTGTACAGTTACGTACAAAAAAAAAGCGTAGTATGAGTACATAAACAATATGTACCCAGTAAGTATCCTACCTAATCTCGAAGAAATAGAGACGAGAGGTCGACATGATACTTACTAGGGCCAAATTACATGATAGGTGATACACTAATCATGGATAGCACAATAAATAACAGTTTATAGCATGACGCAACAAGCCCTTAACTAGGTGATATCACAGTTAGCCAATTTTATTTCAAGGCATGTAACAAGGTTCCATCCACAGAAATATACCAATCAACAAGCATACGCAAGTAGTGTCGAGGTCGTACGGCCCGATCCAACATAAAAATAAAGTGTGCACTGCCGGAGGTTCGAACGGCGCGAACCATAGATGCTATGTTACCCCGCTCGCGAATCATATATGCGAAGTTGTCAAATGTATTTAAACACATCAATAGGTAAACAAGAATAGACATCAGGAGAGCAAGTACTCACAAAATATCAACTATCATTTAAAAATGGCAAGAATATAGTATTCCTCTTATTAGATTCGTTTATCATACTCAACTAGATTTAAGAAGTCTTGAAGTAATCATAGAGTCATAAGAACATCACATAAAACATGTTTTGGGGTCCTAAACTACCCGAACTTAAGCATAATGCTAGCTACGCACAGACTCTCGTCACCAAGCGCATACGTAGCCCCCGCATTTAGTGACAAATTATCCAATTATTATACCTATGGGGACAATTCCCTCTTACAAGGTTAGATAGGAGACTCACCTTGCTCCAAAGCGCACTTCCAATACCAAGAACGAGCCCGAACTCTCAATTTGGAGCCGAACGATCCAAAACTAGTTAAATGAAGCAGGAACTAGTCAGTACAAGCTCATAAGATCACATTCTAATTATTAAAACAATTCCCCAACCTTAAACACAAGTTTCCTATAATTCGACCCCGGGCCCACGTGCCCGGATTCTGACATTTTTTGAAGAGAGTTGTTCCTTGTAACCCAATCATCAATAATATATAATTTCTACTTCTTTTCATAACCAATTACGCGATAAAATCTAAATTTTATCAAAACCTTAGGTTTTGCTCTAACCCATTGATTTCTCCTAATCATTAGGTGTTAATCTACCCAAAACTCGAGTATTAAACTTAGAAATAAGGAGGATGAACTTACCTCAAGATTCTATGTGGAAATCCATATCAAGAGCTCCAAAATCGCTCAATACCCGAGTGCCAAATGGTTAAAAATGGATAGAGCTAGTATTAAATGAAGCTCACTGCTTCAGCGATTTTCGCATCTGCGACCCCGCTTCTGCGAGAAGGAGGCCGCATCTGCGGAACTGGACAAATGGGCTGGGACCGCTTCTACGGTCTTGGAGCCGCTTTTACGATTTGTCTTGGCCAGTCCTGGGCCGCATCTACGAGACCTCGACCGCTTCTGTGGTCTCGCACATGCGACTGACCAACCGCAGGTGCGGTTATGACAGTAGCTCAAGCTTCAGCACTTCTCAAATTTTCCAAATTCACTCGAGCCTCGTTCGATTGACGCTCGGGGCTCCCGGGCCCCACCCAAGCATACCGACAAGTCTGAAATCATGAAACGGACTTGCTCGAACCGTCGAATCACCCGAAACAACGCTAAATCTAAGAATCACCCCCTAAAGCCAATTGGATCAAAGTTATGAACTTCAAGTTCTCAATTCACTTCCAATGAGCCGAAACGCACGTAGACTACTCATATTGACACCAAATTTTGAGGGCAAGTCTTAAATGCTATATTGGACATGTACTGGGCTCTGGAACCAACATACGAGCCTGATACCAATGTGATCAATCATTAATTAGTTTTTTAAATCTTCGAACTTTTAGTTTTAACAAATTTTAATAAAAATTCATTACTCGGGCTAGGGACCTCGGAATTTGATTTTGGGCATACGCCCAGGTCCCATATTTTCCAATGGACCCTCCCAGATCATCAAAACAGATACAGGTTTATTTGCTAAAAATGTTGACCAAAGTCAAACTTGGCCTTTTTAGAAAAACTTAAGGATTCAAGTGAGCTTATATCAACCCAAATCCTTCCAAATCCCGAACTGCAAGTTTTAAATTAGCTAAAGCAGGCGCGAGAAGTTTTATTTAGGGGAATGGGGTTCTAAAAAGTAAAACAATCAAACGGGTCGTTACACGTTTAGGTTCGAATCAAAGAGAATCTGAAACCCTAACCTTTAGGGCTAAGTAGGAATCCACAAGAGATACGTAAAACAACTGTGCAAAGAGCATGGGATGAACACAGATAGAATACACAATATTGTAAGGATTTTGGACCAAATTTGGTTAGAATCTCTCAAAATCTGCTTTTCATTTTAGGCAAGCCATTAGGTAAAACCTAAATGGGGTAGCCGGTAAGGAGGAGGGGCCAAATAAGGTAAGGAATAAACGATTAATTCCATTGTGGGGTTGGAATCGGAGAGATTGGGGTGATAACGGTGATAGGGTTTTAAGAGGAGGGGAAAATATGAGAGAGGGAGTGAATAGAGATGGCGGTCTGGGTGAAAATGATTTAGGATTTTGGTCGGGTAGATTAGTTTAAAAGGGTTGGAGTGATGTGGACCATTGATTTTGAGAGATCAGCGGTCCTGTTTTAAAGATGTTGGGTCGGGTAATTTGGACAGGTACAGGACTGGATTGAGGGGTTTTTGACTGGGGTACTGGGCTTGGTATTTTGGGCTAGGGTAATTGGGTAGTGTATAGGTCAGAAATTGGGGTTTTAGGGGGCTACATTTTAAATAGCCAATTTAACTAATAATAATTTATAAAAATAATTAATAAATAACAAAAATATCACTTGTGAATGAAAATTATTTAAAATAATAAATTTACATTATAAAAATATAAAAATTTATTTTATGCATAAATAATGTAATTATACATGCATATGGGCTATTATTGTAAAATATGCAATTTAGCTTTGTAAAGTGTAAATGTAATTATAGAAATGCACTGAAAAGTATTCAAATATTATGCTGGTATAAATGATAAGTTTAGATGATCAACGCATCATAAAAATAATTTGGAGGGTCATTATTGGATATTTATATAATTAAATATAGAAACAAATTGATTTAAAGCCTTTAAAAATTATGGAAAAAATACTTTCATATGCCTGTAAATCAAATGATGATGCATATGCACTATCTTGAAAGTGTATATATATATATATATATATATATATATATATATATATATATGGAGAAAATTAGGTATCAGCAGATTCTTCATCTAAGTCTCTTCCCTTACGAATATGATTTTCCTCCTCACCCCAGTGTTGTTCTACATTCATCATTTGATTCTTGGGTTGTTTAGACATAAATTTCCCGCTGGCATTAGTCCCAGTTGTATCATCTATATTATGAACTGGAACAGCGTTTCCTGTATTTTCATTTAGCCCTACTTCCTTTGTTTTTCCTGAAATGCAGCCACAGGTTTTGGATTCTATTGCATCCCAAGTTCTAAAGTAGTCATGTGGCCATCTGGGACCTCACCATGCAGCTATTTTCCTCCAACTGTATCTCCTGGATCAATCGACTAAAACGTAGTTGCATTAGGGTTCAGGTTGTGCCCCACAACTAATGCACCTTCAACTTGAACATCTGCCTTATATTTGTTGTCTAGATTTTCTGCACACCTTAGTTCAATTCGACTACTCTTGCCATTGACACTTTGTTCATCTTATTCTTGTTCCTCATCATCCATTTGTATTGGGAAAAGTTGGATTTATATTGAAAATGAGGTGGCATGACACGTGGACTGGTCAAATGGTCAAAGCATAACAATTGAGAAAAAGGCACGGGAGATAACAGATACGGGAAGAAGAAGTTAAACAGGCACGAGAAGCAGTTTAGATACGACTCTCGTACCAATTCAAGTCATTTAAGGCCAACGTATCGGAAGGCATTGAAGACATGAATCTGAAGACAAAAAGGAGTCCAAATTCAATATTAAATACCTGATACATTAGAAAACTGGTATTTAATATGAATGATTGTGTAACGGCTTATTTAATGTCATTTATTACTCATAATTGACTCATTAAAGTTTAGGTTTCATTCCTTTACCTAGAATCAACTATAAAAGGAAGAAGTCTCATCATTTGTAAGGACACGAAATATCATCCACATCATATTGAAATACAAATTTCTTTACTGCTTATTCTTATTCTCAGAAAGCCTATTATACTTTTCGGTCTCTTGATTATCAGTAACCCGATTTCTTATCTTAAATTCTAGTTTTGACCAAATTATTATTTTTTGGTTAAACAAATTGGTTCCGTTACCGTGAATCTGATAATCTATTTATTTTTAAATTGCACTCTACTAATTGATATCATCATGGCAAGCAACAACAACAATGCTGTTGAAAATCAAATCCATCAGGGTCAAGGGGATTTGCACAACATTAACATAGTTCCTTCCCCTCAAACTTCTCCACGTCAATCTCGTGAAGGTACTCCTGCACCAGAATCACATGCTGATGAGCAAGAGCAATCAGAACATTTTGAGGGACCAGAGGAAGCTCTGCAAAGAATAATTGATGCACGGGTTAGCCAAGCTCTTCAAGCGCTAGTTAGCCGGTTACCTGTTGCGCGGCCCACGCCTTCACCTAATAACAATACACTGGAGAATCCTCGTTCTGGCCTTGTTAACACAAACGAAGGAACCCCCAGTGAACCACGAGAAGTGGATCCAAGTAATACAAATAATTCTTATTTACAAAATTTGGAACTAACTTTTGGAGATACAGCTCAAAGAACAAAGAAAGCGCATCGAGCAAATACCTAGCGTTCCCCCAATAATCAAAGAAGTAGATGCAGATAAATACTCACAACAACCTTGGAAACCGAGTGTTGCGCCCCTTCCAATCCCTAAAAAGTTCAAAATGCCTGACATTTCAAAATATGATAGCACAACCGACCCACGTGACCATGTGACGGCATTTACTACAGGAGTCAAAGGAAATGATTTAACCAAACAGGAGATTG
>MU692543.1:24161-51132 GCA_026770625.1 Nicotiana glauca
TATAAAAGGAAGAAGTCTCATCATTTGTAAGGACACGAAATATCATCCACATCATATTGAAATACAAATTTCTTTACTGCTTATTCTTATTCTCAGAAAGCCTATTATACTTTTTGGTCTCTTGATTATCAGTAACCCGATTTCTTATCTTAAATTCTAGTTTTGACCAAATTATTATTTTTTGGTTAAACACCATTACCTCACTGTCATCAAAATCAGCAAACAACTCTCCTTCTTCAGAATGCTCTTCAACCTGATCACACCACAATTTGCTTCCAGGAAAATACGTTTTGAGTGGTTCATTTTGTTTGGCAACATTCTTAACAAGATTGTCCTTAATTTCTTTCAATTGCTCCTTTGAATTACCAGCTACATTATCCATAATTTTTCCACTTGTAAGAATCATCAAAGGTTGTTTGTCTTTGCCCTTATTCTCTTTCTTGCCATTCACAGCCTGTTTGTCATTGCCCTTGTGTTCCATCAATTCTACATGTAATCTCCAACACTCTATATCATCATGTCCTTGCAATTTACATTGTATGCAATATTTAGGTAATAAATCATATTGGATCTTTACCCATTTTATTTGTGTTTCTACTGTAGACTCATTCTCAATATTCATTCGAACCTTCTTAGGCAAGTCAGCAAGAATAGCAACTAGAAACTTTACTCTCGCACAACTAGGTCTAGTTTTATTGATAGTAGCCATGATAAGATGCAATGGTTTCCCCACAGCTGAAGTGAAGGAAAATAAACATTCCTTGACAAAAAAGGTAGGTCACAAACCTGGAAAAGAAATCCATTCCATGGCCTTTGGAGTTTCTTCCCTGGCCTTGAATTTTGCATCATAAATAAGTGGTCGCAATTGAGATTCATACCCATCATTGGATTTAACATAATAAGCACTTTTCGCCATAAAATTTATGAAGTTTTCCCATAGAGTCGGGAGAATTAGAACATGCCTATCTCTAAGAAATCCGATGCTACAGTCACCTTTGATTCCACATTGGGAAGGAATAATTCTCTGAATTCCTTGCAACTCTGTCCATCCATACGATAATTTACCCACCACGGCATATTGTAAATCTTCAATTACGTTCAAACACTCCACTTCTGCTTATGTGAATTTTACTAATGGCTCACCATTTAGAATAGTAACACTTCTCATTGAGATTGTCTCGACAGTAGCTTGAGCAGTTGCGTTTACGTGCATGGTTGCATTAAGTGCGCAAGGTTTCAGAATGTTCGAGTAGTCTAGTACTGCATGAGTTTGTATGTGGGATGGTTGAGAGGCCTGATCAGCATTGTCTACCACCTGTGAAACTGCATACTTTGGCAAAATTTGATCACCATAGCTTTGCGCTATCCTTGGAAAGAAACTTGACGATTCACCTCCTGATGACCCCGAGCAACATGAGGAATGGCATAGTCACCCAACAGGGTGGTAGAAGTGGCTTTGATATTTTGTCGACTAGCTGGTGAGCTCAAATCAGCAAAAACACCATTTTGTGTTGTTGTGGAGTTTGTCTTGATGGAGTGTGGGTTTTAGATGTTGGTAACAATCTGCCGAGCAGTTTGAGTCGACTGGCATTGGTCTTCAGTCAATTAGATCACCGCAGCATCATTGCTGATCAATTGGTTCTCGTCGGAGAGTTGCAGCACTTCTCGGATGACGATTGGGACGATGGAGTGCTCTGAAATTTTGTGGAGAGGTATAACTTGGCCTGGATAACAATCCATGTGGCTTGGAATCTCATAATTTGACCTGGAATTGAGTAGAAAATTTTTTAAAGAACCCAAGGCGATTTTGCGCTACATTGGTCCTTGCGTTTTTTTGGAAATTTGTAACAGCTGGGAACGAATTTGAGGATGAAACTAAATGGAGATATTGCACAACAACAAAGGGCATCTGTTGGGACCGGTCCGGTGGTTTTCCACCGCCAGATGACGATGCGGTGGCCATTTCGCTGCTGTTTTGCTACTATTCTATGTGTTCCAAGTGTTGAGTTCCAAGTCTCTCGTACACTTACAATCTTGTTGAGATTTCTACTCTATAGGAATTTTTGGATAATGGGTTTAAAATAAAAGATTTAGATATGTTACACTATTTCTTGGGCATTGAGGTCAGTACTTCTCCTGATGGTGTCTTCCTAAATCAAAGAAAGTTTGTTTTAGATTTACTTAAAGAATATAACTGTTTGGAAGTGAATCTTGTCGTTTCTCCTTTGGATTTAAATTCCAAGTTGAAGGCTGATTCTAGGGAGTTGTGTTCCCATCCTGAAAGTACAGGAGTCTAATTGGCAAGCTTCTATTTTTGACTCATACTCGACCTGATCTTTGTTTTAGTGTGCAAAATTTAAGTCAGTTTTTGCAAGCTCCCAGATTGCCTCATATGACTGCTGCCTTCCATATGTTGAGATACTTGAAGGGCACCATTGATGTTAGGTTATTCTACTCTAACTCTCTTGATTGTACTCTCACAGCATACTCTGATAGTGATTTTGCAGCTTGTCCCGATACTCGCAAGTCTGTCTCTGGTTTTTGTGTCTTTTTGGGTGACTGTTTGGTGGCATGGAAATCTAAGCAACAACCTGTTGTTTCCCTATTATCACCTGGGGTTGAATATAGGGCACTTAGTAAAGTGGTGGCTAAACTAACTTGGCTCACTAGGTTGTTTCCTCACCTTTCTGTTCCTATTTCTTATCCTGTTTCTATCTTTTATGAAAATAAGGCTGCAATTCACATTGCTAAGAACCCGGTGTCTCATGAGAGAACCAAGCATATCGAGGTGGATTGTTATTTTGTCAGGAAGAAGTTAGCAGATGGCTTGATCCAGTTGTTTTATGTTTCCATATCTCATCAACTTGCAAACATTTCACTAAGCCTCTTGCGGGTGTGCTTCATCAGTTATTCTTGTCCAAGTTGAAGGTGTTCTCCCCCTCCAACTTCAAAGGAGGTGTTGGGCTATCCGACTATTTGGCCTCAGGCCCAATAAGCAAACTTAATGGCTGGGCCAACTACTATTTTATTTGTACATAGCCATTCCTTATATGAGTTGTATTTGCTTAGTTAATTGATTAGTTCAGCTTTCTTTGTAAAGAGCACTTATTTGTAAAAGGAACTACGTATAAATACAAAATGATCCAATGGCTAATTCAGTTTTTCAGCCACAAATCATCCTCTCTCACCTCTCCGGTGGGAAATGATAGCGCTTTTGAGATAATTGATTCCGTTCTGTAATCTACATTGAAAGCAATAGAAAGTTGACTTTTTGAGCTACAAATTCCAGACAAATAGGTGTAGGCATTTGACGGTAGTTGGGAATTCCTCTTTCTTTTGGGAGTCGGAAGGGTCATTTTGTTGATTCGCTTAGTTTTTTCTGTAGAAGTAGCATCAAATATTGCATTCCCATTCTAATATATTTTAGCTGTTTTACTTGATTTACGATGACCTAAGTTGATCCAATCACTGCCTAAGCTACAGACGTGTGTTGTTTTTACCAGAAGAGGAACAAAACCAGTGTAGGTGTACTACGATTCTGGAAGACGAAGAAATGTTTTCTGGTGTATGAACATTTTGGAGTAGAGGTAGTAAAGTGGTTAAAAGAAAACAGTTATCCACCCATGTTATCCATCAAAAAATGGGTTGGATAATGAACCTTTTAAAAACGGGGCGAATACGGATAGAAACGATATTATTCACTTAGAAAATGGTTAAACAATAGATAACTAATGTGTTTAGTTTTTACATATGTAAAGCCTCAAATTGGGGTTCCTCAAGTATGAAAGACTAGGAATTCTCCCATAATTGATGATATTCAAAAAGCCATGTATAATATGGATATCCATATTATCCGCTGGATAACCCTTTTTTTATCCGTCTCTAATACGGGTCGGGTCGGATAATTTATCCATTTTTTTAAATTACACGTTTTGACCCGCTCATATCCAACCTGACCCGCTCGTTTGCCACCCCTATTTCTTTTTCTTTTAGATGATGACAAACGAACTGAAAATTGCGAATGCTTCTAATTAATTGAATCTTCTTTTAGAATCCAATTTTCTGGTTTTTCTGGTGTCATAGAGGAGGGATTGACCTTTCTAACGCAGATTCAGTCGTACCAGCATGGCCCCACTGATTTGTTTTCGATCGGAGCATCAAGCAGCGCAACCCGATTTTACTTGACTAAGCTCGTGCTCCTCCAAGGAGAGAGTTTGCTTTGCCCAACTCCCTTTTTGATAACAAGGCAGAAATCCCTAACCCGACTCTTGTTAGTTTCGATTGAAGAATGAAAAGTACCCTGCCCTAGCAAGCACCTACTCTTATCAAAAAGCCAGACTTTACTATGGAGCGTAAGATTAATTAGACTTATGACACCTAAGCTTGCAAAAATAGATATATTTGTTCTATTATAGAATGGTCAGAATTGCATCCTCCACGGGAGAAAAATGTTGTTAAGATGAAGCAGTTGAGCTTCTGATTTTCCAATTGAGGAGGCTGCAATAAGTTCTTTATCGTGTTTTAGAAGTGACAAAATTATCTCAAAAATGTTATTATGGAGGTGATAGCTTGCAATACCCATTGCATGTCTCTCTCTCTCTCTCTATTCACACTTTTTAAATTAGAGTTGCATATATTTTCTGTCAAAAGTTTCCATTACCGTTTGCCAATTTTTTGTTAAAATCACAGAAAAGATGACACTGATGAGTACACTGAGGTGCATCCACGATTTAAATTGAATGAGTTTAATTTTTAAGATTTTCAGAATTGATTATTATACTATCAAAATTTAGGGTCCAGATTAAATATTTATTGAGATTTAAAATTTCCTACTCTACCTCAGAATTTGGACTTCAAAATTTTGTCCAAGTACTGAGGTGGATCCCCCAATATGCTTTCTCTAAACAACCGAATACAAATAATTATGCAGGGAAGATCTTCAATGATGACAAAAGTATAGATGCCTTTTTAATCAATGGGATAAACAATTACTCCCTCCGTTCCAATTTATGTGAACATGTTTGACTGCATACGGAATTTAAGAAAAAAAATGAAAACTTTTGAAATTTGTGGTCTTAAACAAGTCCAAATGGGGCCCAGAGTATTTGTGTGGTTATAAAAACTTCTGAGTTGTAAGTTTAAATTAAATTATTATCAAATATAGAAAGGGTTCGTTCTTTTTGGAACGGACCAAAAAGGAATATTGGAGGCCGATTTTTTCAATTGCAAACAGAATTTGTGAGAGCTGGCTGTAGTTCGCTTTTATACGATTACGCAATCACCAACCTAAAACAACTACATTTCTATTTCAGTAGTCTATTGAAAACGTCCACTATCCAGCCTGGGGTCTTTGACTCCCACTTCCATTTCTCAATATGCTAAAAGAGTTTACTCTGCTGTAACAAGTTTATTGATTCCATATTCTCTGGAATCTAGAAAGAAGACAAAAAAATTGGCTGCCAATTTCCTTATTGATTGGAATCAGTTTTGTACACTGGTTCAATGTTGAGTCGTCATAACGTCTGTAATCCTCAATTTTAGGGGTGTTTTGGCTGGGCCAATCACCTTATGGCTTAACAAAGGAGGTGGACTTCAACAAAATCAGCCTTATCTCGTGAAGAGGCTACAGAAACTTTTGGAGGAAATCATGTGCTCATATTTAGCACTTGGGGTTTAAAAGAAGCAAACCTTAATCCATCAAATAATTCGAGATCATAGAGATATATTATAACAAATATGTTAAAATTGACATACTCTTTAATATATAATATTGGTTTACATAGTCAATTACTTGAACCTCCTCTCTACCATGGCAAAACCATTCACCTTCTCAAATATGACAATCACCATTGTGACTATTGATACGTGTCAACAGTCGAAACTAGTTTCTTTGCACAAAGATATGCAGGCCACTACCCTCAACAGATGTATCCCTTTTTCTATTTTATATTTTTAAAAAAATTACCTTAGTCCTTAAACAAGAAAAAAAAATGGTACGCAAAATAGGAAAGAAAGCTTATTGATGACATAAATGCTTCAAAGTTTCTTTTTTGAATGGAAATGCTTCTGAAGTTTATATTGACAAGAAGAGATATTTATGCAGTAAATACCAAACTAGAAGTGAGGTCTCCCTTTGTCCTTAAATTAGGCACAAGTCTGATCAATTCACCAAAGTCATTCGCTTTTACTTCTAAACCATCAATTTAAAGTTACAATTGATATAATTCACTCTTCAAATTTCTCTTTTGACAAGTAACACTTTAGTCATTCTAGAATTTTGAGTAACAATAGCTGCACATGAAGGAAAATAAAGGATTATTTTGGCATAGGGTGTTTCAAAGGCCAAGAAAAAGCCGGAGTTTCCCTTGCAAAAATAAGACAACAGCCTTAAGCATCATGAACTAAAAACTAGAAATTTGAGAAAATGAGTATGAATATAACTAAAGAATAAGGAATTCTGTGTCCTAGATACAATATTTAACCTTGTGGAACTGAAAAATATTACAATGGAGCAACAGAGATTTGATTTTTTGATTTGGGTGGGGGGTTGGGGGTGGAGAGGGTGTTCCACTACATCATTAGGGCAAGGCAAAAAGACCTATCTTATGTACACTCCCAAGACCAAAGTAAACAGAAAGTAAATCTGTAAATATAAATAAAAAAATTGTCATCTAACAAACTTACTAATTCTGCACATTGAGTTATGCAGATTCAATCAATGGAATCCCCTTGATCCTCTAGATTGATAAAGTTCCAGCCTGCTTTTAGCTTCCTGCAACAAAGACTCCACCTCTTCGTCTTGAATCAAGTATGACTGTTTTGATGCCCATTCAAGAACTGTAAGCACCTCAGCTTGAGCAAGTTCTTCGCTATCAGGGACGTGCAATGCAATGTAGCATAGTAAAAGTAATGAAGGACTCTGAACTATTTGTTCACCAAAGTAAACAAGTTGGATCAAATGTTTTGCCCCTCCAGCACTTATGATTGCTTTGGAATGATCAAGGTGAAGGTAATTAACTGAGCTAGCAAATTTCGATAGGGCAATGGCAGCTTCCTTAGAAATCTCTGCTTCTCGCTCATCAAGCAGCTTTACTAACGGGGTAATCATCCTCGTCTCAGTAGCTCGAAAAGTCCTAGCCAAACTCCCGACTGCTTTAACGCATGGAACAAGCAGATCTGAATCAGCTTCTGCAATGATTCTGAGCAATTGATCAACAACAGCTTTGCAGGCAGGGGAATTAGGCTTGAATGCTGACCTTCTCAAGTCAGCATCTACTTCTGCCACGGCTGTTATTTCCATTACTGCCATAGCTGAATTGTATTGAACATCCTCAGGTCCTTTCTCTAAAAGTACTGCAAAGCAAAGCAGTGCTCTTGATTCAGTGATACTACGACAAATTGGCGAATTTCCCCTGGCAAGTTTCCATAATGCTCTCGCGGCCATTGCCTTCATATAAGCCTTGGTAGCAGGGTCCTCTAGTTCCCTCCCTTTATTACCCATACTCACCCCAGATGAAGATAGACTATGTTGAGTGTGGTGGTTCACATGATTTTGCTTCACACTATTATTTCCATTAACTTTAGCCTGAATTGTCTGGTTTGAACCATTGACTGGATTCTGCTGAGGCGGCTTCATCTGACCCTGCATTGCTGTAGCAACGATACTGTGCATGTGATTAGGCTTCTTATTCCCAAGAGGATGTTGAATATGATTCTTGTCATCATCCTCAACAACCTTATTCACAGTATTAACAGCATTACCATTGTTATTACTAGCTAAGACAACAGCGTGGTGCATCGATGTTGCTTTACTTACAATAGCATACTTACTATGCTCCTGAACGGTTTCGAAAGCAAGATGACTAACCAGCAATCGAATTGTATTATGCTGGTGAAAAAGATCTTGACATTTGGGATAATGAGCAGCAAGTTCAGAAACTGCCCAAGCCACCACTGCTTGAACCTTCATAGGACCTTCTTTGAGGATTTTCGCAAACACTGAGCAAACCCCAGCATGTACCATGTGTTCGACGCTTTCTGGGTCACGTCCAAGCAGTCCGATTGCCCTAGCAGCATTCTCCTGACCCTCCGTTTTCCCTTCTTTCATCAATTTCAGCAATGGCCCAACTCCACCTTCTTCAATAATCAACTTCCCATACCGATCATTGTCTCTAGCTAAAGAAACAAGTGAATTAGCTGCATCTGATCTGTCATCAACAGAACCTGTATACAAAATCGCGATCTGCTCCCAAATAAGGCATAAAATGGGTTCGTTAGCAGCAATAGGAGGAAGGCCCAAACAATCATCACCTCGTTCATCAGCCGAAGCTGAGACACGGAGAAGCCAAGACACGTCACCAATAGAGTTCTCCAACTGGGAAGCCATTTTACGGAAAGCAGCAGCTGGGATTATGGTAAAAACCCGTTTAACAAGACCATGGGCTCGGCACTTTAGCACAAGGGCTAAAGCCTTTTCAAGGACTTGTTCAGTGTCGTCAATAATCCGCCGCGTCGGCCGTTCGTAAAGGTCGTTGCCGGCGCGTGCAGCCTGACGGAGAAGGGCCACAAGTTTCTCAGTTTTGGACCTGAGATCAGTACATTCTTGCTTGAACGAACTTGCCTCGTCGGCAGCCTTTATCACCTGGTCTGCTAACTGGATCGGCTTTGTCAAGATCTGCTTCACTAGGTCCGCCATATATAAAATCAGAAAAGCCAAAGAACCTCTGAACTACAACAAAATCGTAGGTAGATCAGAAGTCCTAAAAATTGAGTTTTGAACCACCCCAGCACAAAAATCAATTGACCGGAAAAGTTTACAAAAGTGGGTATTGATGTACTTCTAGTTGTATTGAGAAACGAAGGAGAAAAGGAATGAAAATGAGGAGAAAGGAAAAGGAGAATTTTGATATTGGGGTTTGTGGGTTTAAAAGCAATACTTAGTTTACATTGAAATTTGAAAAGCAGAGATGGTCTTTGAAGGTTTGGCAATGGAGGAGTTGGGGTTGGGTGAGACTGACTTGGACAGTCTTACGATTTTTACGAGGTCAAACGCGTGTTTTTTTATTACACTATATTCGACTTACTTTTATAATGTTGGGCTGTAGGTGCTGTGTTGTAATTAGCTGTCTCAATTCCTTTTCCACTTAATCACCATTAAGGTTTAAAGGGGTTAATTTCATTAATTATGATTCAACTATCTTTCAATTTTATTAAAGTCACTTAATTATTTTTATCACTTAAAAAGTAAATAAACTTTTACATTATTGCTTAAAAGTCATTTTGGCTCAAACCCCTACCTAAATAATCCCTCCGGTCCAAAATAGATGATTTTTTGGTCTTTCTCTTGTGGTCCAAAATAAGTGATTTTTCCAAATTTCAAGAGTGAATTAATTATTTTTTTCCTACATTGTCCTTGGAGTAAATAGTGTTGGAATATGGGTTAGGAGTGTTTATGTGAGATAGTAAATGTTAATATGGTCAATTCTATTGCTAATTAATGCTAAAAGGTGAATTTTTTAATCTGTGTGAAAATATCCAAAAAATCTCTTATTTTGGACCGGATGGAGTATGACATTGCATGAAGTTTAATGAGAAAAATCTAAAAATAAATGTCACATAAGCTTAAATGGACCATACCGACTTTAGATCCATTTCTCCCTTAATATGATTTGACCCATAACTCATATGGGTTTCAATAGAGGAAAAAAAAACACCCCCAATAAAATTAGGTCTTGTGATTCTTTTTGTGGAGGTTTTTCCCGTACATATACAATCTTTCTTTTGTCTAAACAATTGCAATAGGTTGTCTATAATTGCATGTTCATTGTGAAAATAGACTCTTATTAGCCTTATTATAATATTATTGTATGCTTATGATACATTAATATGTTATGAGAGATGAATACAATACTATTTTAATTTCACCAGAAAATTATAAATATGTTATGTGAGTTGGATACAAAAGTATTTTAACTTCAGTAGAATTACAAAAGTAAAAAACGACTCGGGCATACAAACAAGATAAGAATTTTTTTAGTATAGAATAATTATAAATGGGCATTAGGTAACAGAAAAGGCAAGAATTTTATAGTATAGGATAATCATTTTAAACTGATGTGAAATTTAATATTTTTTTATTGAAACTATTTGGATTATGGGTCAAAATCACATTAAGGAAGAAATGGATCTAAAGTGAGTATGATCCATTTAAGCTTATGTGGCATTTATTTTTGAATTTTTCTCATTAAATTTTATGACATGTCATATTTATGGTAGGAGTTTGAGCCAAGATGACTTTTAAGTAACAATATAAAAGTTTATTTACTTTTAAGTGATAAAAACAATTGAGTGGCTTTAGTGAAATTGAAAGATAGTTGAATGATCATTAGTAAATTAACCCTGACAAGAGATGTTTTAGTGTAACCGGTAAAGTTCAAGTTCGAGCGGTGAAAACAAGCTCTTGACAGGTCGCATACAATAGATCCTTGTAATCCAGCCCAACTTCACGTATACAACAGGAGTTTAGTGCATCGGCCTATTTTACTCTCCACTGTAATACTTGTCCCAAATATAATGTTGGGCTGTGGGTGCATTAACCAGCCAAAAATTTGGGAATAATTTCGAATAGATTAAAAAAACAGCAGTTGAAACAGTCGCCCTCCCACATTATAATATCAACAGAAGGGGGTTAGTTGGGAAAATACTTATCCACACCGGGTGTTTACACCAAATTATATTAACTCACTATGGTTAATTAATTTAATTAGATGAGAATGCATGTAATTTACCATGGTTAAATAACTGAAGTCCATATGCAAGACACATGTCATATATATATATATATATATATATTGATTTGGTGTAAACACCCGGTACGGATAAATTTTTACCGGTTAGTTGTCACCTTAATTACCTACTATTGGAAATGGCCCATTCGATACCATCCAAAAACAAAAACAAAAACAAAAAAAAAAAGAGGAACTCGGTACTCGAGCTCTTGGTGTGGATAAACCAAAGGGGATTGGAGGGGAAGGGTTTTGGGCAAGAAGTTGTAACCAGAAATCCAGATCATAAGCTTAAGCTATGTGGGGTTTTCTGTTGTCGCTTTAAGGACTAATATATCACATGCCACCTTCAATGGCAGATTGAAAGGCTACCTTTTTCTTGATAGACTATTATTGTTTCATGGCCCCAGATTTTTCATTTTTTAATCTTTCCCTTTTGTATCTTATGTTGCACTTTATTTCTAGATAGACTAGATTGAGAAAGTGCTTCTTTTATACTCCTATTTTTTTTTTTTTTTATAAATCTAATGAGCCATTGAGCGGTGGTCAAGTTGCAATCTTGTGGTTTTGCCTATCTGGGGATATTTCTCTCTATTAATTTGGACGTAGAAACTTTTGATTGAAAATTTTCAAAATCGTGGAGTTAACTTTTAACCTAATGAAATACGTTACTCCAAATTATGGGTGTACAAATCGAACCAGAAAATCGCACCAAATCGAAAAGTTAAATCAAACTGATTAAAGAATCCGATTAGGTTTGGTTTGATTTGGTTCGGCATTGAGTAAAAAATCCCAAACCAAACTAACACATAAATAAATATTTTTTATATATACTTTTACGACTTAATATAGAATTTTCTATACAAAAATTCTAGAAATATTTGAGATTTTCTTATGGGATATAATGTTTAATAGAATATAAAGTACTCCATTTTATTGACCTTAAATAATGGGTTATATGATCACTTTCTTATCAACAGTTACTGAAATGCGTCAATATCTTTGTTCTTCCATATTCATATGTCAAGATTTATTAAATTTTTATTTTTTTCGAATTTGAAGTGGTATTTCGACCATCTAAAATCAAATAGAACATATCATTAAATAGGTATCATACTGCTTTTTCTGTTTAATTAGTAAATTCGTTTAACCTTGAAAATATACAACAACGAAAAATTAATGTCAGACTATTAAAAAAGTAACTATCATGTGTTATTAACAAAATTCTACCATAGAATTATTTTAATAGATCATATGTTTGTCAATTTTTTTAATTTTTACTAAGCATATATTTGCTTATAAAAAATTTAAAGTAATATTGAGATAATATTCATGTAAAAAAACCCGAAAAAATCAAAAACAAACCCGACAAAATCAAACTAATCCACCCGATATAGTTGGTTTGGTTTGATTTTAATAAAAATCGAACCAATCTGATCTATGTACACCCCTACTTTAAAGTTTAGCCATATTAATATTGGGATATACTATTAACCATGCGATTTAGATATAGAATTTTCTTTTATTCTTTATAAAATAATTATTTATTTAATTTATTCAATTCAATTAAGTATTATTTTAAGTAGATCATTTGTTGCATGTGTGTCCTTTTAATTATGTGGTAGACAATTTAGTGTATGGAGTCTTAGCTCATGCACAGAACATTAAATTGTCGGTTCTCATAATTAATAAACTATGTTCACAATCAAAGATATTATTGGACAAAATATCTTGATGATTGTAGCACAAGATTATAGTATAATTTGTCTTGATTATGGGAGTGATTTTTCTCCGACTTCTTGTACTAGTATACTAGTGTATATTGAACGGACCAAGTAGAAAAAAATATTTTTTTACTGAATATATATATATATATCATTTTCTCTAATTCATTAAATGATCTTATACTCCTAATTTTGATATAATTATTATCAATGTAATTTGTTTATTGTTTTGATTTATCAAAAGGTACGACTCTATTCAGAGTTAGTGTATGCATAATAGATTGGACAATAATGAATAACATTTGTGAAATAATAATTAGTTGATAGAATCCATGACTCGGTTTTGAGTTTGATGATACCCCTTTATGTAAGCTTATAAATTTTCATGTGAAAACCCAGGCAATGGATGTTGTATCCGTCACATGAAATAGTTTACTTAGGATTGTAAAGGATTTAATTAGTTGATTATATTAAAATTTTAGTAATTTAATTTAATTAACTGGTATTTGAGATCTTAACTTGGGAAGTTAAAATAAGTGTTATTGAATTTTCTAAATTCATATTGAGGAGTTCAATTGCAGTTTTTAGTGGAATAAATTGCAATTAATTATAGTAAGAACTAATTCATGCTAATTTCGAATTAATGCTATAATTGGTAGCCTCTTATTATTTCTGTGGTCCTGCTATACCTAGTAAAAATCTGGACAAGACTTGGGTAAAAGGTGACTTGGGAGAAAAGTCATCTAGTAGAGTGGAGTAGGATTCTACTTGTGAAAGGAGAATCCTACACGTTTGGAGCATAATTTCGGCCAAAAATCATTCTATTAAAGGAAGACTAATTTCACCGAGTAACTCACCTTTTAGAGTTGTATCGTTCATGCCAACCCAAAAGCAAAATCGTCCAAGGTTTTACTAGGCATATAGCAGAAAATTGTAACCCTAGATTCTTGCTGTGTGGAGGATTTGTGCAACGATTTCAAGAGGCTAGTGCTTCTTATCTAGTGATTATAGCATTATCTAGTTTACATGTATTTGATGCCTGGATTGTGTGCTTGCTTCCGTTGTGCATGTTCTAACAATTGGTATCAGACATCGTCTTACACCTAACTAGATAATGTAATGCAGCATGAGTAGAGTAATATTAAAACACGTTATTATTCTATGTAAAAAACGTGACTGAATTTATTAGTATTTTAATTCTGTAATTATGAATTAATATACACATACATACATAGTGGTGTTATATTTGATGACAATCTATTTAATAACGTTTTGATGAATAGCAATTTATTTTAAAAAACGTGGTTATTTTTGAATGCTATTAGTTATGTAATTATGGATTAATATATATATATATATATATATATATCTATATATATATGTATGTATATATATATATATGTATGTATATATATATGTATGTATGTATGTGCATAAACAATGAATTAATACTATTAATCTTTTTTAGTTGTGTTTTATCCATAATCACAGTATTATATTAATAAAACTTGACTGTTTTGTATGATATTAGTTCTAAAATTTTGGATTAATATCCGAAATTATGAACAGTGGCATTTTTGAACGGTGAAAAATATACTTTTTTTACAATCCTGTCACATGTTTTTATTAAATAATAATAAAAATATTATTTTGAGTTCTGAAATCATGTCTTAACATACATCAGTATATTATGTGATTTGAACAAGTCAAAATAATAAAAACCCTTAAAACGCCAAAAATAGAATTCTACAAACTCTGATTGACCTTAATTTTGGTAGGTTCATCGGAAACGCCAATTTTTGGGCATTTAGGGTCGTTTAGATGGATTTATGGCCATTTTACTATTTTCTGGAATTTTTTTTAATAAAAAAAATTTTAAAAAAAATCTGTGATGGTAGGGTTCAAATACCATTGTCTTCAATCATGTTTTACAGTAATATAATAAATTTATACGTTAACATAGGTCTTTTTACACATTGGATAAATTCATTATAGATGATTACTATAGTTTTGCCTCTATTTATTTTGTTACTTGTATTAACTCTCCAACTGAGTTACATGTTGATTCAATGAAACTAGAGTTTATAAAAGTGATATTTAACTATCTTAAATTAACAGTTTACTTTCCATCTGAGTTGGCCCTGTTTAAATTTATGGGGTTAATATCTTATATCACTCATATATTTTGGATGAATAGTTAAGTTTTCCTAACGAATCTAAATGTTCAACGAGCATGGTTATATGTGTAATGTACTATTTTGAATTTAATTATTCTAAACATGTAACTAATTATCTATTTAATATGAATATCTCTCAGATTAACCATGTCTTCATTCAACCCACTTACCTCAATTTTGAACCAAAACAAGTTAGAAGGACCGAATTATGTCGACTGGAAAAGGACCTTGATATTGTTATAATTGTTGAAGGTTACAAATTTGTAATCACTGAGGAGTGCTCACAAAAACTGAAAATGCTACTGATGATCAGATTAAGTCCTATGACAAATGGGTTAAGGCTGATGAGATGTCGCGATGTTACATTCTTGCCTCTATGGCGAATGTTTTGCAACATCAGTATCAGTCTATTGGTCTGCTTATGATATGCTTGAAAGTCTCAAAGAGATGTTCGTTGAGCAAAATCGTGCAGCTAAGCAGAAGCCATGAAAGCCCTTTTGAACACCAAGATGACTGAAGGATCATCAGTCAGGGACCATCATATGAAGATGATGAGTCTTCTGAATGAACTGGAGGTCCTTGGAGCTATGATTTATAAGGAATCTCAAGTTGAGATGGTCCTGCGGACTTTGCCTGACAGTTTTCAACAATTTCGCTTGAACTACAATATGAACAAAATGGATTTGTCACTAGCGAAATTGTTGAATGAGCTGCAAGCAGCAGAATCCATTATCAAACAACAAGCTTCAGTTGTGGCACTCAATGTTGAGAAAGCTTCAATTTGTAAGTCGAAAGGCGGTAAGAAAAAGAAGAAGGCTCAAAAGGTATTGGCACCTGGAGGTGCGACTAGTGTAAAAAAGCCTAAAGGCAAGTGTTATCACTACAAGCAACCCGGGCATCACAAGAAACAATGCTCTGCCTAACTGGAAAAGATGAATAAGCAAGGTAATTCAAATTTAAATGTTGTTGAAACTTGTTTAGCGGTTGTTTCTACCATATTTTGGTGTGTAGATTCAGGAGTAACTAATCATATCTGCACTACTTTGCAGGGGTTTCAGGAAATGTAGCGGCTAAGTGAGAATGAAGTTTATGTTTTTCAAGCAAATGGTGAGCCAGCACTAACTTTAGCATTAGGAGATATTAGAGTTTTGTTTAGTAGTGATAGAGTTTTAATTTTAAAGGATGTTCTCTATGTACCTTCTATCAGAAGGAATTTGATTTCGATTTCAAAATAATGGATGTTGGTTATAATGTTTATTTTGCTAATAACTCTGTTGTTATTAAGTTTAATAAATGTTTTATCAACACTGCTGCCAGAGTACATGACCTTTTTATTCTTGATATATCTCCTCATGTGCTACAACAACCAAAAGAATTAAATAACATTAATCTGCCACATAAAAGAAAATATATTTCTGAATTGGGTAAAACTTATTTGTGGTACTTACGTCTAGGTCATATAAATCTAAATAGGATTTTGAGATTGGTCTTTTATGGACATTTGAGTTCATTGAAAGTGGAGTCACTACCAACATGTGAATCCTGTTTAGAAGGTAAAATGACCAAGAGACATTTTCCCTCAAAAGGAAATAGAGCTAGCGATAAGCTAGAATTAATTCACTCTGATTTGTGTGGACCTATGAATATACAAGCAAGATGTGATTTTGAGTATTTTATGAATTTCACATATCATTACTCAAAGTATGGATACATTTATCTGTTGTGACGTAAGTCTGAATGCTTTGTGAAATTCAAAGATTTTAAGACGAAAATGGAGAAACGACATGATAAATATATCAAAACATTGCGATCTGATCTTGGTGGTGAATACCTTTCTGCAGAATTCATTAAATACTTATCATATAGTGGAATTACATCTCAATTATCTGCTCCAGGAACACCACAATAAAATGGTGTGGAAAAAATAAGAAATATGACCCTTATGGAAATGGTTATATCAATGTTAAGTTATTCCGATTTGCTTTCTTCTTTTAGGGATATGCTTTAGAAACAACAAATTACATTCTAAATTTGGTTCCTTCAAAGTCAGTATCTTCAACTCCAGTAGAATTGTGGACTGGGCGCAAGCCAGTTTACGACACATTCGGGTTTAGGGTTGTCCAACACCTGTGCTGAAAGGGAAAGTGGATAAATTACATTCGGGTTTAGGGTTGTCCAACACCTGTGCTAAAAGAGAAAGTGGATAAATTCGAATCAAGGACAGAAGTATGCATTTTTATTGGATATCCAAAAGGAACTAAAGGCGGTTTGTTTTATTGTCCCAAAGAAAAGAAGGTAATTGTTACGACAAATGCCAGATTTTTTGGTAATGACCCAACTGATCATTTTGCTTTCTAGAACCCTGTTCCCTTAAATAAGACTTTCCATACATGTTTTTACTGATTTATGACTTGTGGGATTAGTTGGTTTGGGGATTTGAAAGAGTTTGGATTGAAATCGGAACACTTGGTTCCTTAAGGTTGGCTTAAAAGGCCAAGTTTGACTTCGATCAATGTTTTGAGTAAGCGACATCGGAATCCGGATTTGACAGGTTTTTATGATGATTTTGGACTGGGGCGTACGTCCAGATCGAGGTTTAGATGACCCGAGAGCGTTTTAGTGCTTAATAGTGAAATTTGATCCCTTAAGGATTTGAAGTTCTTAAATATTTGGTTTGGAGAGGGTTTCTTATGTTATTGAGGTCCAAATGGAGTTTCAAGACTAGGAATAGTTCTGTATTGCCATTTAAGATGCACGCAAAATTTGGTGTCAATCCAAGTAGTGTAAGTATGTTTCGTCACATTTGAAGTAAATTGAAGAACTTGAAGTTTATAAGTTTGATTCAATTGGTTTTAGGGGGTGATTCTTAGATTTAGCGTTGTTTCGACATTCCGAGGGTTTGACCGAGTCCATTTTATGATTTTAAACTTGTCGATATATTCGGACGGGGCCCGGGGGCCCCGAGCGTCAATCGGGCTAGGCTCGAGTGAAGTTGGAAAATTTGGAAAGGAGCTGAAGCTCCAGTCTTCTGTCATAACCGCACCTGCGGTTGGTCATCCACAGGTGCGGCACTGCAGAAGCGGTCATGCCCTCGCAGAAGTGGCCAAGACAGGCCAAGCCAGAAGCCGCAGAAGCGGCCCAGCTGAATTTTCCCAGAAGCAAACACTTTTCCGCAAATGCGATGGGCGTAGGTGCGACCCAGGACCGCAGATGCGGAAATCACTGAAGCAGTGACCTTCATTTATTGTGGGTGTTAGCCATTTTTGGCTCATTTCCAGTCCAAAGTTGGGGGATTTTGGGGCTCTTGAGAGAAGATTTTCACCTAGCATCTTGAAGTAAGTTATTTCTATTTATTGTGAGTTTAATACTTAGATTTTGGGTAGATTAACACACAAAGATTAGTAAAAATCATGGGATTAGAGTAAAACTTAGGGTTTTGATAAAAACAAGATTTAACTACGAAATTTGTTATGGAATAAAGTAGAAATCATATATCCTTGATAATTAGGTTATAGAGAACAACTTTCTTTAAAAATTTCTGGAATCCGGGCACGTGGGCCTAGGGGCGAATTTTAGGAAACTTGTGTTTAAGGGTTGAAAAATTACTTTAATAGTTAGAATGCGAACTTGGGAGCTTGTATTGACTAGTTCCTACCTTGTTTAATTAGTTTTGGATCGTTCAGATCCAAATTGAGGGTTTGAGCACATTATTGATATTGGAAGTACGCTTTGGAGCAAGGTGAGTCTCCTATCTAATCTTGCAAGAGGGAATTATCCTCATAGGTATAATAATTGGATAATTTGTCACTAAATCTGGGGGCTACGTACGCGCTTGGTGATGAGAGTCCATGCGTAACTACTATTATACTTAAGTCCGGGTAGTTTAGGACCCGTATCATGCTATGTTTGTAAATATCTATATCCTTTCATGTTAGTGAGATCACTTAGGACTTGTTAGAAGTTGGAAATAAATATATAAGAATGCATGTACTCACTTGATAACTTGTACGAATTTATTTGACTACGATTGTGCCTTATGTATCCTCTTGATGATGATTGATATTTGTGGATTGGGCCGATCGCCTCGGTAGAAATAGATGGATCTATGGTTCGCGCCATTCGACCCTCTAGCAGTGCACATTTCTTTTTATGTTAGACCGGGTCGTACGACCTCGGCATAATGTGTGCATGCTATCTATGTGAATTCATATTCATGACTTGTCTTGCTAAATGCCATGAAATGTAAATGGCTAACTATGATATTATCTAGGGAATGACTTATCATGATGTTATTTAATTGTGACATCCATGCGTAGTATAACACTTTCTTATATTAATTTACCCTAGTAAGTGTCAAGTCGATCTCTCGTCTCTACTTCTTCGAGATTAGACAGGATACTTACTCGGTACATATTGTTTATGTACTCATACTATGCTTCTGTACTTAATTGTACAGGATCTGAGGCAGGTACATCTGGTTACTAGTCTGCTGCGCACACTTGATCGTAGTCCGAGATTCCACGGTAAGTTGCTCCTTTCCTATGCCATCCAGCAGCGTGATGGAGTCTTTTTGTACTTTTTGGCTGTATATTCTAGTTCAGACAGTAGGATAGATTTATTTTTTTGCGTATTCTACTAGATGCCCATATACTTGTGACACCAGGTCTTGGAACACACATTAGTAGACTATTTTTTTTGGGATTGTATAACTATTATGGTACGATGCTAATTATCGCTTGTTTTAAATTCAAACTTAGAGATCGTGGTAACATTTTTGGAAAAGTAAAACTAGAACTTATTAATATTTTCGCATTGGCTTGCCTGACAACGGGGCTGGGCGCCATCACGACCTGAAGCGAAATTGCCGTGACATCTTTAGAATAGGACTATTTAACGAACCATATTCCTAGAAATAAACTAGTTTTATAGGAATTAAATAATGGAGTAACTAAAGACTCATCTCTAGAACGTATCACGGAAGACAGTATTGACATACCACAGTATTATCGTAGTGGAAAAATATCAATAGGCAGCAGATTGCACAAGACCAATTCCCTGACATCTCACTATCCCAAAGTAGTGGGATTAATGTTGAGCAACCTCAGATTGTTGAACAACCTGAAATTGTTCTGCAGCCTGCACTCCAGGAAAAAGTTAATGATATCCTAGCACCGCAAGGTGTGAAAGATAAAATTGAAGCTTCAGTTCTAGAAAATGATGTCATGATTCAACAACAAAATCAGCCTCCACCTGTAGTGACTAGTCGTAGTGGGATAATTATTAGAAAACCTCTCCAGTTTGTGCTCTTGAGAGAATCTTATGATAGAATCCCTGAAGAGCCTAATACAGAACCTATTAATTACGACGAAGCACTACAAGATGTAGATGCTGATAAATGGGTTGATGCTAAGGAATCTGAAATGGATTCTTTGTACTCCAAACAAGTCTGACATCTTGTAGAACCACCTACTGGATTCAAACCCATTGGTTGTAGATCGATCTATAAGAAAAAGAGAGGAGTGGATAGAAAAGTGCAAACTTCTAAAGCTAGGCTTGTTGCAAAAGGGTTTACTCAAAAAGAAGGGATCGATTATGAGGAAACCTTTTTGCCAGTAGCCATTCTTAAATCCATTAGGATTCTTTTATCCATTGCTGCTCAATACGATTATGAGATCTGGCAAATGGATGTCAAGACGACTTTTCTAAATGGAAGTCTTGATGAGTGCATCTATATGGAAACAACCAGTTGGTTTCATAAAAAGTGCCAATGAGCACATGTTGTTTAAATTAAAGAAATCCATTTATAGATTGAAACAAGCTTCTAGAGAATGGAACACTTGTCTTGATGCATCGATTAAAACCTTCAATTTTGATCAACGTGAAAATGAGTCTTGTGTCTATAAGAAGTGGGATGTAGATAAAGTTACATTTTTAGTTTTTTACGTAGATGATGTTTTACTTATAGGAAATAATGTGAGCATGTTGAATTTAGTAAAGGAATGGTTGTCCTCACGTTTCGATATGAAAGACTTGGGGACAGGCAACACATATCCTTGGGATCAAGCTTACGCGAGATCAAAAGCAAAGGATATTAGGCTTGTCCCAAGCACTTTATATTGATACTATTCTCACCAGGTTTAGTATGCACGATATTAAGAAAGGGTTTCTCCCCTTTAGACATGGAATCTCCCTGTCGAAAGATCAGTCCCTAAAAATGAATGATGAAATAGAAAAGATGAAGGCGATCCCTTATGCTTCTGCTATAGGGAGTCTCATGTATGATATGCTATGTACTAGACCTGATATCTGCTTTGCGGTTGGCATGGTTAGTAGATTTCAGTCTAACCCTGTACGAGAATACTAGACTGACATTAAGCATATAATCAAGTACTTGAAAAGGACTAGGGTTATATGTTGGTGTATCACTCAGGCGATCTTGCACCCATTGGCTATATTGATTCAGATTTCCAGTCAGATAGAGACTCTATAAAATCTACCCAGGATATTTTTACCTTAGGAGGTGGAGCCATATGTTGGAGGAGCATCAAGCAATCATGTGTTGCCGATTCCACCATGGAAGCCGAATATGTGGGTGCTTCTGAGGTAGCTAAAGAGGCTGTTTCGCTTAAGAACTTTCAAAAAAAGCTTAATGTGGTTCCTTCTGTTCAAGCACCGATTGTACTTTATTGTGACAATAGTGGTGCAGTTGCAAACTCGAAGGAACCAAGAAGCCATAAAAGGGGTAAATATCTTGAGCGTAAATATCACTTAATTTGGGACATAACTCAGAGGCGATGCAACTGTGTTAAAGATTGCGTCAGATGACAATTTGGCAGACACGCTTACAAAGAGCTTGACATAGAAGATTTTTGACAAGCATGTAGAAGGAATGTGTATTAAAGTAGTTGACACATGGTTGTGAGTCTAAGTGGGAGATTGCTGGGATATACTATTAACCATGTGGTTTAGACATAGTATTTTCTTTTATTCGTTTGGAATAATTATTTATTTAATTTATTCAATTTAATAAAATACTATTTTAAATAGATCATTTTGTTATATGTGTGTCCTTTTAGTTATGTAGTAGACAATTTAGTTTATGGAGTCTTAGCTCATGCACAGAAGATTAAATTGTCGGTTCTCATAATTAATAAATTATATTCACAATCACAGATATTATTAAACAAAATATCTTGATGATTGTAGCACAAGATTATAGTATAATTTGTCTTGATTATGGGAGTGATTTTACTCTGACTTCTTGTGCTAGGATACTTAGTGTATATTGAACGGACCAAGTAGAGAAAGATATTTTTTTACTGAATATATATTATAAAACATTTTCTCTAATTCATTAAAGGAGCTTATACTCATAATCTTGATATAATTATTATGATCAATGTAATTTATTTATTGTTTTAATTTATCAAAAGGTACGACTCTATTCAGAGTTAGTGTATGCCTAATAGATTAGACAATAATGAATAATATTTGTAAAATAATAATTAGTTGATAGAATTCATGACTCGATTTTGAGTTTGATGATACCCCTTTATGTAAGCTTATAAGTTTTTATGTAAAAACACGGCCGTGGATTTTGTATCCGTCACATGGAATAGTTTAAGCGGAATAGTAGAGGATTTAATTAGTTGATTAAATTAAATTTTTAGTGATTTAATTTAATTAATTGGTATTTGAGGTCTTAACATGGGGAGTTAAAATAAGTGTTATTGAATTTTCGAAATTTATATTGAGGATTTCAATTGTAGTTTTTTAGTGGAATAAATTGCAATTAATTATAGTAAGAATTAATCCGTGCTAATTTCGAACTAATGTTATAATTGGTAGCCTCTTATTATTTCTGTGGTCCATGCAATACCTAGTAAAAACCTGGACAAGACTTGGGTAAAAAGTGACTTGGGAAAAAAGTCATCTAGTAGAGCTAGAGTAGAATTCTACTTGTGAAACCAGAATCCTACATGTTTTTTGAGCATAATTTCGGCCAAAAATCAGTCTATTAAAGGAAGACTAATTTTACCCAATAACTCACCTTTTTAAAGTTGTATTGTTCTTGGCCACCCAAAAGCAAAATCTTCCAAGGTTTTACTAGGCATATAGCAGAAGACTGCAGTCTTGGATTCTTACTGTGTGGAGGATTTGTGCAACGGTTTCAAAAGGTTAGTGCTTCTAAACTAGTGATTACAACATTGTCTAGTTTACATATATTTGATGTATGAATTGTATGTTTAATTCCACTGCACATATTCTAATAATTAATACGGTATACACTCAAAATTAAGGGATATCATTGCAAATACACAACATACAAGGACATGAATTTGAACTTTGACCGGATAGATAAATATATGTTAAACGTGCTTGCCTGTCGTAATCAGATAGTTATTTTAATCTGTTATCATATTGTTTTGTAGAGAATATTTTAACATTAATTGACGTGTAGTTCAATTAGTGAGATTGTCAAGCAACATATACGAAATCATGTACGCAAGTAAGATGGCAAAAGTTTGAAGGAAAAAAAAAAAAACAATTTATGTATGGGACTTGCAAGTTGCTTGCAGGAATCATTTATTTTAGCGCCATCAGTGCCGCGAACCTATGGGAAGTTTTTGGATTGAGATATTTTCAATTTATGCGCCTACTTTTCATTTTAGTTTATTTAAAAAAGAATAGCATTGTAGCGTTTTTAACTTCAACCTTTCACATAATATATATCAAGATTCTAGGAAATTTGGTGTACATCACACACATCATTAGTTTAAAATCATAAAAATTTGAAAGTTCCTTATTATTAATTCCATATCAATCAAATTAAGATACATAAACTGAAACAATGCGAGTAATTGATATGTTGCGGCCGCTTTTCCTAAAATTATGCCATATGCGCACTCAACTTCTTTTTCCTTTTTCCTTTTTCCTTTTTCTTTTTTCTTTTTCACCATGCCCACTCAGCTTTTCCTAGTAAAATATCTTGTCAATTCTCTTCCTTTTTATTCCCATACACGAGTATAAGGTCCACAAAAGAGAGCTGATATTTCGAAACCAGAAAATGGAAGAAGCAAAGAAACGCTGGTTCGTTAAACAAAATATAAAATAATTCCGAGCCCATAAGTTACTTAAGAAATTTAATTTTCTCACGGTTGTTCAAGGTTTTGGACTAATTCCTTTCAGAATAGAATGGAATAACTATTTTGTAACAGCGACGCTATAAATTACAGAACTTCAGCGAACTCAACAAACAAAACAAATCACGCTTGACACTTGTACATGTTTATCTGAAAAATAATGCAATAATGTAGAAAGATGGGAGAAGTATTCAAATTTTTCATATCTTAAAAATGAGGCTAAACTATGAATTTATAGACAATAAAAGGGTGAGATAAAGAGATTAAATTCAAAAGGTGTCTCTTCTATTTTTCATTCACACCCATTCATAAAACCTAACATCTAGAAGTTTATTATCCTCGTTTTAGGTTATGATCAAGTCATGCTAAGTATAAACACTTTTATCTGTTTTGGATTTTATGTGAGTTGATTTTGTAAAATATATTGAGTTAAACTCATTATAAACGATTAAGATTAATTTTTGGATATTCTCAAATAATGTTTAATGAAAGACTTCACATAGCGCGATCGAATAATATTTATTACATTAACTTAAATTGAAAAGGATAAACTTTCTGGTTTAAGAGAACACTGAGTAATAATCTTAATTAATTTGTTACAATTTCAATAGACCTTTAGAGTAAACACGCCTTCATCAGCTCAAAACGAAACCGTCTCCACATTTTCTATTTTTACCAAAAGTTTTTTAAGAGAAGATTACGTGTTTTCATTTTACTTAGTCATCGCACACTTTCATTTAGGGAACAACTATTGACTTTCAATGTGCATTTTATAGTTGTAGTTATTATCATAATCTTTCTGGGCAGCTTAATCAGAAATCGTGTGGACAATTGGCATACAATTGAAGAATTGACGGCAAATTTAATTTTACCTAGGTTTGTTTTAAACTGAGATGTTTAAGAAAATATTGATATACATTTTATAGTAGTAGTTAATATCAGAAAGGTCATTTTCCTTGGAGGGGAATGAGAATATTAATTTTAGACATATATGCCTATGCAGTCTTTGTTTCTTGTAATGCAAAAAGACATTATCAATTAATTAGTTGGCCCCGACAAAAGCAAAGAGAAAATGAAGTAGGTATTCACTAAAATATAAAAAGGAGAAGAAAGGAAAGACGGGATCAAAAGGTAGAAATAAACGACTAGATATTATTGGTACTATATTGTTTGGTTAGTTTATAAATCTTGTCTTTTGGGTTATTTATATTGACGGGTAGGGTTCCTGCCAAACCCCATCATCTCGGGTCATTATAGCCAGGGTAAATGGTTTTTTATTTTTTTTTTAAAATGGTGAATCTTGAATTATTAGTTGGCAAACCATGAATTGGAAGTGGCAAACACGAAGTAGCAAATTAATTCGTAGAAACTTTAACAAATGAAGTGAAATGGTCAACTGTTAGTAATGAAAAATTGATAAAGTTGTTATATCTTTATCCTCAGTTTTTGTTTTCAGCGCTGAGATGACAACCATGCATGCTTATTATATCAACACTGGCGGCGACATATGGCAGTTTTTGTGCTTTTTTGCCGAATACATCAACAATTGGTCTTTCTGTATAAATAAAGGCCAATTTGGAGTTGAACATTTAATTGTTTTCTCTGATAAAGATACGTTTTAATTGGATAATGAAATGATTAGTTTGTTGAGTTGGTATAACGATCAGACGTTAGCTCGTATATTCCTCCATATAAACAGAAAGAAAAGCAATATGGAGATGAAGAAGATAAAAGAAAGAAGAACGAAAAGATAAAAAAAAAAAAAGTTACTTGCACACGGTATTTGAACCAAACTAATAAATATAAAACAGGTGTTGTAAATATATTTTTACGGATTTAATATCGATTTTTACCTGTATCTCTATACGGTGACTTGGAGTAACAGAGCCACATGTATTAACTGATACCCCTTCATCGGAAAATTAGATTGTGTAGCGAGGTAAATTTTTTTTTTTATATGTATACTAAAAATTGACACTGCTATTTTGTAGGTTTACTTCTTTATATTTTAACCACATTCCCCTCTCCCTTAGTGAAAATTCTAACTCTAGCCTTGGTGACACGTTCGCTTCGTAATTGAGATGGCTGATAGCCTGATAGCATTATATTGTGGTAACTGGCTTCCTACGAAGTACATTTGTCTTAGAATTTACTTGTAAAATGAAAATTGTGTCTATATTCATAGGGTAGTAGTGCACGATCATAGAAATTGGAAGTCGTACTTTAAATATAAACAGACCATATATAGTATTACATTGTAATTGTTAACGATTTGTCCTGCAATGCCTGTAATAGGTGCAGCGTATATGTCTAGTTGACGTAATGTCTTTTTTAGCCTCAGTCCTAAATAAGTTGAGGTACGTTCAGTGGTGGATCTAGAGGATAACGTGCGGGTTCCCACGAACCAATAACTTTTGTATACTCCTTGTATATGTATTAAAAAAATTCATTAAATATCTATAAATAATTGATTGTGAACCCAATTGATATCTTAAGATCGTTATAGAAACTCATAAACTTTAAAGTCTGGATCCGCCTCACGTCATGTACCGACTCTCACATAAATAGTATTCTCTTTAAAGATATGAAGAATGAACGGTGGGAAGGCATTTTTCTTCTTGAGAAAGATAAGTTAAAACATTTGCATATCGACACCCTTATAACAAAGCATAGATTCCTTCTCGAGGCAAATGCAACAAAAACAATAGCGTAAAAGTTTGATAAATGCATTTTAAGTTAAGTGAAAAGCTATCCTATAACAGATCCGATCCTTTTTAGGCATTATTATAAGTGGGTTAATTTCACAAATGGTCATATAACTATGCCATTTTTTCACTAAAATCATATAACTTTATTTTCTCACACAAAAGTCATATAACTATGACTTTTCTTCACTAAAGTCATGTAACTTTGTTTCTCACACAAATATCATATAACTATGAATTTATTTCACTAAAGTCATATAACTTTGTCTTTTCACACAAAAATCATATAATTATAATTTTTTAAAACCAAAATCATATAATTATATTTCTCACACAAAAATCATAAAACTTTTACTAACTCACACAAAAATCATAGTAATCGCAAAATATAATTTTTCACTAGTATTTTCTTATTTTATAGATTTTTAGTTTTTTTTT
>MU692546.1:20202-37186 GCA_026770625.1 Nicotiana glauca
CCGCGAAGATGTATCAGGACTTGCGGCAGCATTATTGGTAGTATAGGATGAAGAAGGATATTGTTGCATATGTGGCTCGGTGTCTGAACTGTCAGCAGGTCAAGTATGAGCATCAGAAGCCCGGTGGTTTGTTTCAGAGGATTGAGCTCCCCGAGTGGAAGTGGGAGAGGATTACCATGGATTTTGTTACTGGACTTTCGTTGACTCGGAAGAAGTTTGATGCTATTTGGGTCATTGTTGATAGGCTAACCAAGTCGGTGCATTTCATTCCAGTGGCAGTCTCTTATTCATCCGAGAGGTTAGCTGAGATTTATATCCGGGAGATTGTTCGCCTTCATGGTGTGCCGGTATCCATCATTTCGGACCGGGGTACGCAGTTTACCTCGTGCTTCTGGAGAGCAGTTCAGCAAGAGTTGGGCACTCAGGTTTAGTTGAGCACAGCATTCCATCCTCAGACGGATGGTCAGTCCGAGCGGACTATACATATTTTGGAGGATATGCTAAGAGCTTGTGTCATTGATTTTGGAGGCTCGTGGGACCAGTTTTTGCCTTTAGAAGAGTTTGCCTACAACAACAGCTACCAGTCCAGCATTCAGATGGCCCCATATGAGGCGTTGTATGGTAGGTGATGTCGGTCTCCAGTCGGATGGTTTGAGCCGGGAGAGGCTCGGTTATTTGGTACAGACTTAGTTCAGGAGGCCTTAGATAAGGTCAAGATCATTAAAGAGAGGCTTCATTCAGTTCAGTCTAGGCAGAAGAGTTATGCAGACTGTAAGGTCCGAGATGTAGCTTTTATGGTTGGTGAGCGGGTATGCTCCGGGTGTCGCCTATGAAGGGCGTGATGAGGTTCGGAAAGAATGGCAAGCTTAGCCCTAGGTACATTGGTCCGTTTGAGATTCTTGATCGAGTAGGAGAGGTGGCTTATAGACTTGCATTGCCACCAAGCTTATCAGCCGTACATCCAAATTTTCATGTATCTATGCTTCGGAGGTATCACGTCGATCTTACCTATGTGTTAGACTTCAGCACTGTCCAGTTGGACAAGGATTTATCTTATGAGGAGGAGCCGGTAGCTATTCTAGACCGGTAGGTTTGTCAGTTGAGATCTAGGAATTTTCCCTTTGTTCGTGTTCAGTGGAGAGGTCAGCCCCCTGAGGCTTCGACCTGGGAGTCCGAGTCTGATATGCGGAGCCGTTATCCACATCTGTTCCCTAACTCAGGTACTTCTTTCTTTTGTCCGTTCGAGGACGAACGGTTATTTTAGAGGTGGAGGATGTGACGACCCAAAGGGTCATCACCTATTTCCTCATCCGCTCCGTGCTTCCGAGGTCTTGAAAACCTCATTCTTACTTGCCTCGATATGTGTGCGCAGTCCGGGCGTGTAGCAGGAAGGCTTAAATATGAATTATGTGTGAAAAATGATGAATTTTAATATTAATATTATTAAAGTTGACTTTGGTCAACATTTTGGGCAAACGGACCCGGACCCGAGATTGGACGGTCCCAGAAGGTCCGTAGAAAAATATGGGACTGGGACATGTGCCCGGAGGCGAATTCCGAGGTTTAGAGCCCGAGGAAAGAATTTTTCTGTGAAATTGTTTTTCTAAAATTATTAAGGATGAAGGAAATGAAAATTGATTAAAAGACTGTGGTATCGGGCTCGTATTTTGGTTCCGACGCCCGGTACAAGTCTCATATATTGTTTAAGCGCTTTTTGTAAAATTTGGTTGAAATCGGACGTCGTTTGGCGTGTTTCGAACTATAAGTTCCAAATTTGAAAGTTTATGAAGTTTAGAAGAAAATCATGTGTTTTGAGGCTTGATTCTATGTATATGATGTTATTTTGGCAATTTGATCGCACGAGTAAGTCTGTACTGTGTTTTTGAGGTTGGGTGCATGTTTGGTTTGGAGCCCTGACGGCTCGATTGAATTTCAGATAGGCCGTGAGTGCATTTGAACCCTTGAAAAACCAGCTGGTGTTTCAAACCTGCAGGCTTCGCATTCGCAAAAGCGATGTCCGCAAATGCGAACAGCCCATCGCGAATGCGAAGAAGGCCCACATCTTATGGTCTCGCAAATGAGGACTTTTCTTCGCAAATGCGAAGAAGGGGAAATCTGGGCTATGATCACAAATGCGACCAGCGGCTCGAAAATGCGAAGGGAGTGACTTCGCAAAAGCGACCAAATGTTCGCAAATGCGAACCTTCCTCAAATGGCCCAAGTTCGCAAATGCGAACTAAAATCTCACAATTCCCAGCCCTGTTGGGTTCGCAATTGCGAACTCAGTTCGCAATTCCCACATCCGAGGCCCAGCAAACTTTATACTTAGTCGAATTTTCATCACTTTTCACCATTCTTTCAAAACCCAAACACCATAGGCGATTTTTCAAGAGCAAACTCCATCCCAAACCAATTGTAAGTTGATTTTTACTCAATTATTTCAATCTTTAACATCATTAAACATGTTTTCCACTTAAAATCAAGGATTTTCATGGGTGAAATTGGGGTTTTTGGGTAGAACCTAGGTTTTCTATAAATTGGGGAGTTGGACCTCGATTTAAGGTCCGATTTCAAAAAGAAAATTACATATTTGAGTTCGTGGGAGAATGGGTAACCGGGTTTTGGTCCGAACCTCGGGTTTTGAACATGTGGGCCCGGGGGAATTTTTGTAATTTTTGGGAAAAACTTGGGAAAATCATTTTTATGCATTCAAATTGATTCATATACTGTTTATTAAAGTAATTGAACAATTTGTGATTAGATTCGAGAGAATTGGAGGTGGAACCGCGAGGTTAAGCGATAGATGAGGATTAAGTGGATTTCAAGGCTTTGAGGTAAGTGTTTGGTTTAACCCTAGCTTGAGGGAATAGGAGTTGAGTCTTGTTGCTAATTGCTATGTGATCGAGTACGATGTATAGGCATGGTGACGAGTATCTATACATTGGTGTCTAGCATGACCGTGAGTCCTTATAATGTGATTATCATGGCTTGGTTGTGAACTCTGTGATTATTGGAGGATTCCTATATGTTGTGAATAACATGTGAACAGTGATATGATTACTTGATTCTTTGGAGCGTTGGCTCAAAATAGTAGAATGGGTTATAAGATAAGAAAAGTAAGAAAAAGAAAGCTTTGTTGATTATTCTCTTGCCGGGACGTTTGGTTGAACTTGTTGGATTCTTTCCCTTGCCGGGATTTTGTCAAATATTGCTTATTTTTATGTCCCTTAATTGTGACTGTTGTTTGGGAAGTCAGACTGTTAAATGACATTGAGGACTAGGTTGCGTGCCGAAACAATGATATATGAACAATGATATGGGTCGGGTTGCACGCCGCAACAGTGGTCATTATGGGTCGGGTTGCATGCCGCAACAGTGGTATTTGTGAAGAGGGTTGCATGCCGCAACAGTGGTATTTGTGGAGCAGGTTGCACGCCGCAACAGTGATATTTGTGGAGCAGGTTGCATGCCGCAACAGTGGTATTTGTGGAGCGGGTTGCACGCCGCAACAATTATTGATACCATGTGTTTGTATTGAGTATTGATTCCTTATTCATTGTGAATCTAGCTACTTTAGTTTGTTACCCGGGATTACTGTTAATATTGTATCTCCCCATAGCATGTTTCCCCCTCCCATGTTGTTAATTGCCTTGTATTCGATTTCTGCGGTATATTTATAACTGCACAGGTTTATGTGGTGTCCAGTCTAGCCTCGTCACTACTTCGCCGGGGTTAATCTAGACACTTACCAGCACATGGGGTCGGTTGTTCTGATGTTACACTTCTGTGCATTTTTGCATAGGACTAGGTTTTGAGGAGCAGCAGCAGCATTAGTGCAGGAGCAGGCTTTCATTTTACGAGACTGAGGTAGCCTTGCGGGCGTCCGCAGGCTCGGCGTCTCTTCTTTATGTTTTCTTTTAGACTGTTGCCTCATTATTTTCGAGACAGACAACTTATATATTTCTTTCAGACCATTGTATTTAGTATATTCTTAGTAGTTCGTGAGTACTGTGACACCAAATCTTGGGTAGAGACTATTAATGACTGTTCCGCGTTATGATTCGTAATTATAAATCAGACTTCCGCTATAATTCTTGTTAAATTTCATGTTCTATATTGATGTTGTAAACTGTGAAAGTAATTGTCTAGTAATGAAAGGGTAAATAAGTTGGCTTGCCTAGCTACCACGAGTAAGCGCCATCACGATCCCGATGGTGGGAAATCCAGTTTGTGACATTACTACCGAAGCGCGACGTGGGAAGATTCGTCAAACAGCCATATAGCGAAGAAGCTGCACCTCACCCGATCCCAAAAACCTTCAAAATGCCGCCTTACTTAAGGATATATGACGGAACGACATACCCCGAAGACCACCTGATCCACTATGTGACCGCTGTAATGGGTAACGATCTATCAAAGGAACAAGTACCATGCGTACTGCTAAAAAAGTTCAGAGAAACGTTAAGGGGGGAGGGGACGTTAACGTGGTACTCGCAGCTGCCTGCCAGAACGATATCAACATTCGAAGAAATGGCGGATAAGTTCGCCACTGCCCATGCAGGAGTAAAGAAAGTGGAGGCCAGGGTCAGCGATATCTTTGCCGTCTGACAAACCACAGGTGAGGGACTCAGGGATTTTCTGGCTAGATTCAACAAAGTAAGGATGAGCTTGCCAAACGTATCTGAAAGCATGGCGGTCGCAGCTTTCCAAAACGGGCTAAGCAGAGATGGTTCAAGAGAAACCAAAAAGCTACTAAGCCGACTCATAAAGTATCCCCCCACCACATAGGAGGAAATTCACAACGCATACTGTGCCGAGGTACGAGCAGATGAGGATGACCTCAACGGACCAACCCAGTGGCTCACGATGATATAGTCAGAATCAAGGAGGGATCGACGCAGCGAGGGCCGGCGGGAACAATCTTCGCGTTTCAATAAAGAAAGGCACCTGCCTTACACCAGATCCTCGCATCCACCACCGCCAAGACACAAGAAGCACTTCAGCGACATGTCGCCCCACTCCATAACGAAAGGGGTATGCCCCCTTTATTATCTGCCCATAACTTTTGCGTGTCTCCCTCAGAAATAGTGTACGCACTGGAGAAGCTGGGCACCAAAGTACAATGGCCGCAGAAAATGAAATCAGACCATGCCACAAGGAAGTCAAACATCCTGTGTGAGTTCCACCAGGAACGAGGGCACAGAACCGAAGATTGTATAGGGCTACGGCAGGAGGTAGTCAGAATGTTGAACCAAGGATACCTGAAGGAGCTGCTCAGCGATAAAGGAAAGATCAATTTCGCACGAGGGCGGGAACAACCTCAGGGACCGCCAAAGCCACCTTCGCCAGCACGCATCATCAACATGATCATCGGAGAAGGCGACGATTCAGCAATCAACCATGTAAAATTCACCACCTCGCACAAGTTAAAGCGAACAATCTCCCACGAACGGTATGACGACTTCGAAGAAAGTATCACCTTCGATAAGTCTGATGCCGACGGTTTGTCTTTTTCTCATTACGATGCTTTAGTCATAACTTTACGTATTGCTGACACTGACGTTAGAGGATCATGGTTGATGACGGAAGCGGCGCTTGTATTATCCATCCAAGAGTCTCGCTCAAATGAGGTTCGAAGATAAGATAATACCACGTTGCATAAAACTAACTGGTTTTAACAATGTAGTGGAACGAACCTCCGGGGAGGTATCATTGCCGATTTTAGCAGGTGGAGTTACACTGGAAATCACTTTCCACATCATGAATTAAGAAACAGCCTACAACACCATTATAGGATGCCCATGGATACACGCCATGCGGGTAGTCCCCTCATGCCTCTACCAAGTAATCAAGTTCCCCACCCTTGGGGATTATTTAGCATTCGGGTTGAGCCGCGCATAGCGCAAGAATGCTATCGAATCGCTCAAGAATGCTACCGGATCGCTCAAGAATTCTCACACACCAAACAGTTGAAAGGAGCAAGTGCGGAGGCATAGAAACCAGCCGTGTCGGGGACTAAGGTCGACCCGACGACGGAGGCCATCAAAGATCTGGATATCGTATAAGCCTGCAAAGCAACAGTCGAGGATCTCGACCCGGTACAATTGGACAACACCGACCACACGAAGAAAGCCTACATCGGACACAGCCTTTGCGATCCATGTAAGTACCATGAATTCCTAATTAACCACGCGGATCCTTTGCTTTTTCTCATTCAGATATGCTGGGAATACCAAGAGAAATCGCCACCCACAAACTGAACGTCGACCCACTATATCCACCCGTACAGAAAGTTAGAAGGAAGTTCAAAGCCGCAATCAACGAGGCTGTCAGCGAAGAGGTAGATAAGCTACTGGCCAACGGGTCCATAAGGGAATCAAACTATCCCTAATGGGTCGCCAACATCGTGATGGTCAAGAAGAAAAATGGGAAATGGAGGATGTGCGTCGATTTCACCGACCTCAACAAAGCATGCCCAAAAGACTCATTCCCATTACCCCCACATCGACTAGTTTATCGATGCCACAGCGGGACATGAGCTGCTAAGCTTCTTGGATGCCTACTCCGGCTACAACCAAATCATGATGGCCAAAGAGGACCAAGAGAAAACAACATTCATCACCCACCAGGGGACATACTGCTACAAGGTGATGCCGTTCGGACTCAAAAACGCAGGGGCGACATATCAGAGACTGGTCACCAGAATGTTCAAGGAACAGCTTGGCAAGACCATGGAGGTCTACATAGACGATATGTTGGTAAAATCGGCAAACAAAGAAGACCACCTCAACCATCTGAAATAAGCCTTTGAGATACTGCGGCGGTACGGGATGAAATTGAACCCAGAAAAGTGTGCCTTCGACGTAGCACCGGGGAAGTTCTTGGGGTTCCTCGTATCACAATGAGGTATCGAAGTCAACCCGGACCAGATCAAGGCAATAGACGCAATACCTGAGACCTTGAACAGTAAAAAAAAATAGGTACAAAAGCTGACATGGCGAATAGCCGCCTTATCCAGGTTCATCTCGCGATCCTCCGACAGGTGCCATAAATTTTTTAACGTATTGAGAAAAGATCACGGACTACAATGGAACGAGGAATGCACCGAGGCTTTGAAAAAATTGAAAGAATACCTGTCTTCGCCACCATTGCTAGTCAAGGCAAACCCTTGCTAGTATACCTGGCGGTGTCCGAAGTCGCTGTCAGCGCAGTCCTGGTCCGTGAAAATAAAGGTACGTAATCTCCTATTTACTATATCAGCAAAACCCTAGTGGACATCGAAACACGGTAACCATACCTCGAAAAGCTCGCCTTAGCACTGGTCGTAGCTTCACGAAAGCTTAGACCTTACTTTCAGTGCCACCCCATAAGAGTTGTGACGACTTTCCCCCTGAGGAGCATCTTACACAAACCCGAATTGTCGGGAAGGCTAGCCAGATGGGCCATAGAGCTCAGTGAGCATGACATATCCTACCATCCAAGAAATGCCATCAAGTCGCAGGTATTAGCAGATTTTGTCGCCGATTTTATTACAGAGATTTTGCCAGAAGCGGAACTAGAGGCCATTCGCGCCCCACCTGGTGTCGACCTCTGGACCCTCTATACTGACGACGCTTCTAATGCCTCGGGATCGGGATCGGGACTGGGAATCGTATTCGAGGTCCCCACGAGCAAAATAATTTGTCAGTACATACGATGCCCCGAGATGACTAACAATGAGGCCGAGTACGAGGCCGTGATTGCAGGTATGAAGTTAGCCATCAAATACGGGGCTCGACGACTCATCCTCCATTGCGATTCTCAACTCGTGGTAAACCAGGTCACCGGGACTTACCAGATCAAGGAATAGAGGCTGCCAAAATATCAGTCAGAAATCCACAAGTTGATGCCCAAATTCTACGAATGTCGCCTGGAGCAAATCCCAAGGGCGAAGAACGTCGAAGCAGACGGCCTAGCCAAGTTAGCAGCCACCATGATACATCAACCGGGACAGACCCTACACTCAGTAACATCACCTTGGCCCTTCGTAAAATGGGGAATGGACATAATCGGCCCCCTGCCTGCAGGGCGAGGAAAGGTACGATTTCTGTTAGTTTTGACTGACTACTTCTCCAAATGGGTAGAAGCAGGTGCGTACGCCCAAATACACGAACAGGAAGTCACCACCTTCATAAACATCATATTCCGTTTCGGCATACCCAAAGAAATCAGCTGCGACAGCGACCCACAATTTATCGGTAAAAAGATAACGGAGTTCTGTGACAAATGGCATATCAAACGGCTACTCTCCACGCCATATCATCCCGCTACCAACGGCCAAGCAGAAGCATCCAACAAAACAATATTGAACATTCTGAAGAAGAAACTCGAAGAAGCCAAAGGGCTCTAGCCCGAATCGCTACTAGAGGTACTATGGGCATACTGGACCACGCCCAAGTCCAGCACAGGAGAAACACCGTACTCGCTAGTCTACGGAACCAATGCGGTCATACCAGTCAAAATTGGAGAACCGAGCCTGAGATATTCACACACCGGCGGACCAGACAATGACATGAGTAGGCTTCAAGACCTCGACAAAGCCGAAGAACGAAGAGATATGGCCCACATAAGAACGACAGCTCATAAGCAACAGGTCGAAAGGTATTACAACAAAAAAGCCAAAATACGACCTCTCAAAGTAGGAGACTACGTCCTCAAAGCCAAAACCTTGGCGTCAAAAGACCCGAGCAAAGGGAAACTAGGCACCAATTGGAGTGGGCCATATAAAATCATAGTAGATGCAGGCAAAGGAGCATTCCAGTTGGAAACAATGGAAGGAAAAACACTCCAGAACAATTGGAACGTCACCCACCTCAAATTCTTCCACTTTTGAAGGGCATCTCCCGAGTCGTACTCTTTTTCCCTTACCCGAGTTTTGTCTTAATTGGGTTTTCTCGGGGAGGTTTTTAATGAGGCAGCGAAGGAAACACCCAGGGGCGCATCGAAACATGTTTATCATACCGGCCATTCGACACGTCTCTCCAGTCCGATATAATAAAGGGACTAGCCTAGTTGATTCTCCATTATGTAAGCGGCTAAGGCCACCTTCTCCATTATGTAAGTGGCTAAGGTCACCTTCTCCATTATGTAAGCGGCTAAAGCCACCTTCTCCATTATGTAAATGGCTAAGGCCACTTTCTACATCACGTAAGTGGCTAAGGCCACCTTCTCCATTATGAAAGCGGCTAAGGCCACCTTCTCCAATATGTAAGCGGCTAAAGCCACCTTCTCCATTATGTAAGCGGCTAAGGTCACCTTCTCCATTATGTAAGCGGCTAATGCCACCTTCTCCATTATGAAAGCGGCTAAGACCACCTTCTCTATTATGCAAGCGGCCGCGGCCATCGCCAATAATTGTCGACCCCGCTCGACGACAACGGATAAACACTTCAACGACAGTTGAAGTTACATCCTTTGGGCCAAAGGCCATCGCCAATAATTGTCGACCCCACTCGACGACGACGGATAAACACTTCAACGATAGTTGAAGTTACATCATTTGGGCCAAAGGCCATCGCCAATAATTGTCGACCCCGCTCGATGACGAAGGATAAACACTTCAACAACAGTTGAAGTTACATCCTTTGGGCCAAAGGCCATCGCCAATAATTGTCGACCACGCTCGACGATGATGGATAAACACTTCAATGGCAGTTGAAGTTACATTCTTTGGGCCAAAGGCCATCGCCAATAATTTTCGACTCCGCTCAACGACGACAGATAAACACTTCAAAGACAGTTGAAGTTACAAATTTTGGGCCAAAGGCCATCGCCAATAATTGTCGACCCCGCTCGACGACGACGGATAAACACTTCAATGACAGTTGAAGTTACATCCTTTGGGCCAAAGGCCATCGCCAATAATTGTCTACCCCGCTCGAGTCGACGGATAAACACTTCAACGACAATTGAAGTTACATCCTTTGGGCCAAAGGCCCTCGCCAATAATTGTCGACCCCATTCGACGATGACGGATAAACACTTCAATGACAGTTGAAACTACATCCTATGGGCCAAAGGCTATCACTAACGATCGTCGATCCTGCCCGACGGTGACAAACAATGTATAAGCAAAGAACAATACGAAAGGATAAGCAACACAAGTATAACTCTTTTACTATAACAAAAATTATATACACTTAGTCCCACAGAGGACTCCTGTTACATTCAAAAAAAAAGAAGAAGAAAAAATGCAAAATCTATACAAGTCCTAAGGGGCCTCGCCAGGGTTGTCCTCGCCATTCGCTCGCCCCCTTCCTTGGTTATCACGGTAAGCCTCATTAAACCACGAGCCGGACTCAAGCCGGTTGACGTCCTCAAAAGTATAACCTTCTCGGTCGGGAGAGTCGGAGCTGTACCCACAGGCCGCACGGGCGACACGAGCCTCACGCAAATGCTCTTGGACCTCCTCCTCAGAGGCACGTTCTGCAACAAGAAGTTTTTTGTACACGTCCAACTTAGCTTCCGCGTATATCCACATCTCGTGCGTATCTTGGGCCTCATCCCCGAACCGTGGCGGGACAGCACGCTTGAGGGCGTCAATCTCAGCCACCTTCATTGCAAGCTCGGCTGTTAAAGCCGCCACCCTACCATGGAGATCAGCTACCTCTGCCGCCACTCCCCGGATAAGCTCCAACTCTTCCTCCCTCAGCTTGAGGAGCGATTCCAGCTCGCTATTGCGAGCCACCGCCCTCATCAACTCTTCATCCGCCTTCTCCAACTCCGCCGCCCTGCGATTTAATTGTGCCTCCCTCTGTTCGAGGCCCTCCCGAAAAACCTGGAATTGTGGATCCTGCTGGAAACGATCTGCCACCGCTTGATGCTTGGAGCGACACCGTTTATATTTCATCACCATCTTACCAAAAACGATCGCTTTATTCTTCTCGCGCCGCCTTCTCTCTACTTCCAGAACCAGGGTCTAAAGAGAGAGAGAGAGAGAGAAGAATGCATATATATACATGTGAGTTAGTACGCATCAGAATCAACTACATAACATGCGGAAGAACGGAGAAGTTACCTGCAACGCCATTCCTGCGACCCTCTGAGATAGCTCCGCGTCGCTGATAGCACTCAGCATCTCATGCTCAGGGGCCGCACAAAGTAGAGACATCTCCAATACAGCTTGCTCATTGTGCTGCAGCAAGTTGTAAGCCTCTGAAATCACAATGTGACGGCCAGATCCGTCTGCCGTCATCTCCACATGTGCAGGGCCTTCCTCCATCTCACCCGTGTTCCCATGGGCAACCTCAATAGTTGTCCCCCCAGTTTCACCACCAACAAGGGGCGATGAAATGTCCTCGGTAACGCGAGTCGTGCTGGTACCAACGTTAGCACGTATCTGGGTGGTCGGCCTCCTCGAATGGATATATATGTCATAGATAAAATGCTGCACTTATTTTTAAAATCTCCTTACGAGGCCTTTTCTAAAATTTAGATACATGTTTCAATAATGGATGAATTATATTTTCAATATTCAAGTATCCAAAGACTACAAATAAGGATATACTAGTAACTTTTTGAAGGATGAAATGTATACATTTAAAGCAACAACGACAATGCCTTATGATATCCGCCCTTTTTGTGGAAAAAAAAAAATTCTTATAATTTATGGCTATTATTTCTCTGACGCAAAAACAAATATTAGACTTAAACTTTAGAAAGATAAAGCTTTTATGGTCTGTCACTTCGACTCTATAGGGACAAATGTTGTAGCAGATCACTATTTGTAAATCTTTTTCGACTCTTGGAACTGACTCTGAGCAGTCAATATCCTTCTTGCATTTTAAAATGACTTCACTCAAAGTTACACTCTTAAATATCTAATTATTGCTAGCTTTCCAGTGTGCAGAGATTGAAGCATTGCACAATAAAATTATTAAATTTTTTCAAGCTTTCTCTATTTGAAGAAAAAGGATGAACATATCCTTTGCGGCAAATTATACAATACAAGAAAATGTTGATGTCACATTAAATTAACTTTTTTACTGAGATGTCATACTATTACTCCGCTAGATTGAATTTTAAAATTCTCTAACTATCCACCCTAAGTTGCACAATCGACAAGTGAGGCTTGCTTAGTTGGTAAGCACATTCACCTACGACCGTTAGGTCATGGGATCGAGTCACGCTGGAGGGGAAGTGTGAAAACACTATAGATACTCTTAATTTGCGAGGGTTTAAAAAAAAAAAATTGCACATTCAAGGTGTCACATTTTACTAGATGGGTCACCTTGAGCTATTAATATTGTCAAGTATCAATATTGAACAAGACAGAACACCAATGTCGGGCATAGCCCGTGCTGCACGGGCATGACATATCTAGTCACTAAATAGGTGATAGTCATGTACTAACAGGCTGATATAGCTAGTTCGATAGTGGGTTTGATCGTGACATACAATTAATCTATCTTTGTCACAAATTAAGCATGTTGGTGAATGGTAATGGCACTTAAGTTATATTCTACATTCTCGGTACTTTTTTGTAAAAATAGCATGGTATAGCCAGTTTTCGAACTGTTCATTTAAAAATAGCCAACGTTTATCAAGTCAATAAAATATAGCCACTATTTTGCTACAACAGAGACCGGTTCAGCATAATATACTGAAGTTCGGTGCACCTGTGTATGAACTCCAGCATATTATGTTGGACTGATATATTTTGCTGGCTCCAGTATAATATACTGGAGACTGGAGCACCGGTGCTCCAAACTCTAGTATGTTATACTGGACCGGTATACTTGCTGGAACTCCAGTATATTATGCTGGAGTTCTAGTGTACTTATGTTGGAACTCCATCTTATTATGCTGGAGTTCCAGCATACTTATCCTGTAACTCCAGTATAATATGCTGGAGTTCCAGTATACTTATCCTGTAACTCCAGTATAATATGCTGGAGTTCAAGTATACTTATGCTGGAACTCCAACATATTATATTGGCGTATTTTTCGGGTTTTGAACAATGTTTTCGCTCAAATTTATCTTTAGATGAAAAGTGGCTAAATTTCAATTACTTTTGAAATTGGACTATTTTTGAACAATCAGTTGTAAATGTAGCTATTTTTTAATTTCTCCCCACTTTTTTTTCTTCCCATCCAGCTATTCGATAACGTTATTAAGATTTGACTAAATTTAAATTTATATTTCCTGACAAAGACTGACTTTATATTATGACTACTTTTCTATTTTTCATAATGATGGCACTAATAAAATAAGATTGTTAGAAAAATAATGGGATGAAGTACTCTGTCTTCGATAGTATAATCATTGTTTTTAAAGAATTTAAACTTCCCACTAATTGATGCGAATAATAGCATAATTCCTCCAAGATTTTATAAAGTCTCTAGATTCAAGTTTCAACAATTAACTTGTATTTTCCACGAGAACATAATATTTGTGAGTTGTAAAAAATAAGCTGAAGAGAAAGAGATTGAAATTTTCAGATGATTTCGTTTTGGAGATTATATGGGTATTTATAATATCTCTAGGAGTTTGTTTGAATTAATAGACTTATCCTTTCATAATAGGCACCTTTCAAAACCAATAGTCACCTTTTGAATTTAAAAAAGAAAACTATTAAAACGTTTTTTGAAAATTAATTTAAAAAGTTATTAAATTAATTAATAAAATAATAGGTGACTAAAAATTAGGAACCGTTTGGCCATAGATTTTGCAAAATAAATTTGGATTTTATTTGGCAAACACATGTTTGGCCATAGGTTTTGCCTACATTTTGGCAAAATTCCAAAACCAGCTATTGAGCTGGTTTTGGACCAAAATATTACTATCATATTTTTAAAAATTACCCCAAACTTTTATATTTTATAAAAAAGCCCACCATTTACTATTTTATAACAATGTTGCTTCGTATTCTCGGTCATCTCATAGTGTATCATATAGTTCATTACAAAAATGATAATTTTGTACCAAATTAATTTATGTTCAGGACTATGGTTTGCGATAATATAATGAATGTTATTAATAATGGTACTGTTGGGTATTTGTAGTTTTTACTTTTTAGAACTTGTTGATATAAGTCATATTTCATGTTTTTCCAAAATAAATTTGGGAAATATGTTTTGAAACCTGATGTCCAAACACATTTTCATCTTCAAATCAAACTTCACCCAAATCAAATTTTTCAAAACAAATTTGAAAATCTATGACCAAATGCTAGCTTAATTCCGGACAGCTTAATACGCCCAATCTTGACTATTAACAATATAGTTAAATTTCCAATTTTCCTCCATAACATTCTTTAAAATATTCAAACTATATGAGGCATAGAAATGATTTTAAACACTTTTTTCTTTCTTTTTCCATTGACCGACAAAATAACTTCTTCTCAGATACTCCCATCAAACGGTAACTAATCTAACAAAGACACCACTTTTAGTACCCCAAAAAAATATGAAATAAGCTTTGTTATTATAAAAGACCAGACTACAAAGAGAAAATGAAGAACACATAGCTCTCTTGCCGTTCTTTTCTTTAAATTAATGGAAAAACAAACTAAACTGAATAGTACCAGATGTTCAATTTGCCTTAGCAAAATTTGGCAGACTTAAGGGAAAGAGGGTACATATAAGTATTTGAGTATTTAAAACTTATAATTTTTCCAACCTTTAAAGGTTTTCCTCCATTAACCAAACAATCATTAAAATAAAGTCTTTTAAAAATTGTTGGATTCACCAATTTTGCAGAGGCAAATGAACCACAGTTGAGATGAATATTAGAGGCTGCACAATTTGTAGAACAAGTGTTCACAATCTCTACTATATACTCTGGAATCCCATGGCCATTTGAACTTTTACTCTGGTAAATGCTTATATCTTTGCCTGTGCAAACCTCTGTCGTCATAATTGCCAAAAATAAAAAGAGATTAAGTTATTTACACCGACAATATAATACGTACATATAATAGTTTTACGTAATATTGAGATCGTTTTGGGGTTCGAGACAAAGAAAGATCGAGCCAGCATATAATAAGTACTTGGATCTATTTTTATGCTATTAGCTGTTCTATTGATTCTTCTCCAAACAAAAACAACCTATTTATAAATCTCTTTAACCACATAATTTAGCGAGCGGTGTCAAATTTTTCTATGGATTGCTTCTTTCGCCTCTTTATTCTTTTCACTATAACATCCTTCTAAACGGATTTTATCCGGTCCAGACGATTTAATAGATCATCTCATAGAGAATCTCAAGTTGGTTGGACGTGTCCAGTGGCGAAGTCAGAAAATTCACTAAGGGGTATCAAATTATAAGAATTTAAATATACTTTAAAATCAAGGGGAGTAAATATATAATAAATATACATTAAAAAAAATTATCTAGCAATACAGCGTAATTTTTTGGCGAAGGAGTATCGATTAACACCCCTTGGTTGAATGTGGCTACGCCACTGCACGTGTCCACGTTACATGCAATAACATGCATTTACTAATCTAATGGTATTTTACAAGTATGATGTAAGAACCATTAAAAATAAAGTTGAAAACATGTTAAAATGCACTATTGTCAAAATTTTGTACATTGTTTTTTGTATTTTAACATGTTGTAATAGGTAAAGGCGTAAAGGTAAAGCCTTAATTATTCTTTTGGTCGCATGTAGTTTTGATTGAGTAAAAATCTGTCTGCATTTTTATAATATATATAGAAGTTAATATCAATAAGAATTATTGTATGTGTTAACAACGTAGAAAATTTTATCAAGTCCCATAAAAATACTACTCCATTAACTACAAATGACAGATTATATCAATGTATAAATAGAAGAAGTTACCAACTAACAACGAGCTAAAATGTGTAAAATTTCTTTACGTAATTAGTTATATAAGTTAAATTCAATTTAAGATTAGATTGTTTGTACTTTGTACTAGATAAGAAACAAAGATACTTTTAGAAGGAACTTGTACATAATAAAAGGAATTAAAGTATATAAAATCGAGAGGAAACAGAATTAATAATTACTCCATAAAGATAGAATATTTTACCTGCATCCAACAAATCTTTTCTGTTACCAGACTTATCACTCAAGTAAAATTCACTATTGCATCCTATAACAATAATATTCATGACAAAAAAGAAACAGAAGAAGAAATTCAAGAAATGGCTCATACTATTAAAGTATTTTAATTCTCAAGGAGAACGACAATAGAAAGGAAAAATGCTTACAAAAATAGTGAGGACGCAGAGTTTAAATAGCTAGAAAGATAATCGTTAATTTTGCGATACCAAAATTAAACTTCGTAATTACTGCTAATTTTTAGTCAATCAGTTATATTGGAATAAGGAAAAGTTCGTGTTACTGCTATTTTAATTCATAGTCAAAAACCATTAATTTAGCTATAGCAAAACGGTCGTCTTTTACCTCCATTTATTTTGTATTAAAGTATGAAAATAATGCTTAACTATTGATTGATGTGAGTCCTCCTCCTCTTTTGGTGACAAAATATATTTTTATTTGAGAAAAATATTTTCCACAACTCAAGATAATTAGTATATTGAATACATCGGAAGCTAATTAGCCCGTAGGCAGCGATAATATTGCGCAATATCTATTGTACTATTTTAGAGAGAATTTGAATTACGAAATTTATCAATGATAAAAAAATGAAAGTGATAAATCTTTCTGTGAATACGGAGTTTACTTCCGGTTCATGATGTTGGACTATATTTATAATTAGGGGTGTGCAAAAAAAATCGATAAACCGTACCAAACCAGTAATTCGAGTCAAACCGGAAAAAAAACCCGATCATGGGTTAGTTTGACTTGGTTTGGTATTGGAAAAAATAACCCGACCATAATTGGTTTTGTTTGGTTTTAACTAAAAAAAGTCAAACCGAAACCAAACCAACCCGATATTACATTTATTCAATTTTTACAAATATTTTATACATATAAATATTTATTTTTAATACAATTCATAAATATTTCTTAAA
>MU692546.1:43724-59008 GCA_026770625.1 Nicotiana glauca
GCATCTCATATTATTGTATTATTTTCTTGAAAAATACATTATATAGTTGTATCCTTGTAGGATTAGAGAAGTATGTGGAGCACAAGTTATATATTTGTGCTATGAAGACTTATCGGAAAAAAAAAAACCCGAAAACCCGAAAAAACCCGAAAAACCAGAGAAAACCCGAGATTGAAAAATCTAATTTCGTTCGTTTAGTTTGGTTTATAGATTTAAAAATCCGACACTATTGGTTTGGTTTGGTAATTGAAAAATCCGAACCAACCCGGCCTATGTACACCCCTATTTACAATATAAGTGAATTTTAACTTGTAAAAGTAGATTAGTTATCATTATTTACCAGATTACCAAATAATGGTTATCAGAAAACTTACTTATAATTATTAAGTAATTGATGTCGTGAGATAAATTCATATATTTTGACATTATTTACCCTATTTGTTTGTTTGTTTGAATGCTAAATTGTGCGATAATTGCGTTTAATAGAGCTTATTTCATGTGTAAGGATGCCACATGAATTGGAGAAAAATAGCCTGAAATGGTACCTCGGAGCTATAAAATGGAACAATAAAAGAAGATTTGTAAGACAACGAAAAGTCAGTGTCATAGATAGTACAAGGCATTGTCCAGGGCACTGTCATTGGCGCCCCAGGCAGTGCCTTGCGCAGTAACAACAATGCCATAGACAGTGCAAGGCATTGTCTAGTGCACTGTCATTGGCCAGATAGTGCCTTGCGCATTAACAACAGTGCCATAGATAGAGCAAGACATTGTCTAGGGCATTGTCATTGGCGCCTCAGACAGTGTCTTGTGCAGTAACAACAGTGCTATAAACAGTGCAAGGCACTGTCATTGGCGCCCCAAACAGTGCCTTGCGCCAAAACAACAGTGCCACAAGACGCCGATGATGTCATCCGAGCAAATTTTAATTCCTCATTAGTTTAGGACATGTAAAATTCGTCCCCTGCCCTATAAATACCCTTTAAAGTTAGTTTTTGAAGGTCTATACATCATTAGAGGAGACATCATATTAGAGAGGGTATTCGACCCAAGGAGACATGAACACGCTAGAAGCAAGGAGGAGAATTCTTCTACGAGTTTTTCACTTCCTTCTTCCTATTTTTATTATTAGTTATGAATTCTAGTATTGTAGTTTTGCATACTATTATGAATAGCTAATTTGTTATCTAGGATTTTGATGGAACCTTTTGTAAGATAAATTCTCATTACGTTTTTATATAATTGAACCGTTAGATTTCTCTACTTGTTCAACTACATGTTTACTGTCGTTGATTGAATGACCATCAATTGACTCTACATATTTTTGTATGTATTGCTTGAGAGAGGGTACATATTTAAGTAGTTGTTGAACAACATCACTCCTAACGTATGTGAAAGATCAATACGGATGGTTTAAAGGCGGGATTAGAGATAACGAAACCTTGGTCTGATCGTAGTGAGCGGTGAATTAGTGTCAGCTAGCGTAGTTCGAGAGAATATATTTAGTAAATTGTGATAGTTGCTCGAGAGAGAATTACGATACCCAAAGTATTCACGATCGGTAGAGAATACTTAGGCGAAATTATAGAAGACGTAGTGGGACGGATTCCGACAATTGAAAAAATCATAACTCTAGACCTCCTTAATATTTTCTCCAGCCCGTAGTATCTTTAGTCCTTAATCTACTACTTTAATTTTTAGTTAATCAGATATAAGAATCTTAATATTTGTAATTTAGGAATTATTCGAACTTGTCTTTTTAGTGATGTTGAACAGTTATAGTGACACCTAAATTCTTTGTGAGATTCGACTCCGTACTCTTAGATCGGATTATATTTGCTGCGACCGCTTATCCTTTTTAGGACTAGAGTTGTGCATGATCTGTAATCTGATTGTGTATATATTTTTTACACTGTCTAGTGCATAGAACTTAAACAGATTTAAGAAGCTATAGATTGACTAGCAAAACTTGGCAGACTTAAAAGAAAGAGGATACATGAATGAATTTGAGTAGGTAAACCTAATAATATGGCTAGCCTTCAAAGATTTTCCTTCATTAACCAAACAATCATCATAAGATAGTCTTTTGAAAATTGTTGGATTCACTATTGTTGCTGAGGCAAACCAACCACAGCTTAGATGAATGTTAGAGGGTGCACAACTTGTAAAACAAGTGTTGACAATCTCAACTATAAATTGTGGAATTCCAGTGGTTGAATATTGGCTTTGTGAAATGCTTATATCCTTGTTTGTGCAAGACCCTGATTGTCAAAATAACAATAGTTAGTACCACCGTACTAGAAATTTTTCTTGTTAGCAAACTTGGTGTGCATAAGAAGCTAACAATCAATTATGTTGCTCGGACTCTGCAAAAATATTATTGGATGCGTGTCGTATCCTTCAAAAGTAGTGTATTTAGAAGATTCGACAATATTTTTGGAGAGTCTGCAACATAAACAACCCGAACTCAAATAGTCTTTTTTTTTCTTTCTAGAAACTAGGAAACCTGCAGCTGCTACCCTTTGGGTGCGCACTGCATAACCTGTTCACCGTGCAATAGTTCGCAAACTATACAGGAGATGTAAACCGCACTAGGAAAGCCTGGTGCAATGAGCTCTGACTGAGGACCTGTTGATGAAAGGAATCGATCCCACGTGGGAAATCACTTACCCAAACAACTCAGCCAACCCTTGCTTTTTTACACTAGTTGCAGAAGTGGGATCAGAATTTTATACTCCTATGAGAATATTCCCTTCATTTTTCCTTTATATACTAAATAGAGATTCAAGCATTTATAAATGTATAACCAAATTTTTTTATTTTTACCCTATTAAACCAGTTAAATTTTTATGGGATTGACCTCTTACTAGTTAGTTCCGCCTCTGACGGGATGGTTTGTCTTTGACCTTTTGCGTATAACTATTTATTAAAATTGTTTTCCTTTTGCACCTCTTCTAGAGTAAATAGTGGAAATTTCTTGTACACTATCACATGGTCAGAAAGAGAATATTTGAAGTAAAAATTGAAAAAATATAGTACTATATATTTTGACAAAACATTCAGAGATGAAGAGGCTTTTAACCTTATATATATCAAAATAAAAGTTATATCTAAGATGAAAAGGTAGCAGAAACAAATCATAAAGATGGAAATTACTTTTACCATTATACAAAATTTTTCTGTTGCTGAAGTATGCCTTCTCTGCAATAGTACTTGTGATTCTGCTGCTATTTTGAAGTCCAATATTGCAGGTTATAAACATGGCCAAAAAGAAAAATAAGCAGAAGAATTTCTGAAGATAGCTCATAATAAATGATCTTAAAAAGTAGTAAGTATTATTCACTACTATTAGTTTTTTCAGAGTGAAGTTTGGTTTCACAAGAAAAAAAGGAGTTGAGTTCAGGAAATAAGCCCTAGAAATATGTTATAGAGAGAGTTTGCCTAGAGAAAGTGAAAAGTACACAAAGGAGAGAATCATGTTTTTACATTCTTATAGATTTCAACGGCTTTCGACAATCATGGCTAGCTAGTCAAGCTAGTTCAATGAAGTCACTAAGGGGTCAACTAATAGCAAATATACATAAAATTAAAAAAAAAAAATTACCTAGCAATATAGTATAACTTTCTGTCGAAAGATCAGAGTATCGATTGACACCGATCGGTTGGATGCGGCCCGCCATTGACATTGACTACTCAAAAATATTATATGAATATAATGCACATATACATAAAAATATAATATACTGGAGTATATTTTATGGGCTACTATTTTTCGAAGCGGCTAAAGTCATACATTTCTTTACAAAAGAAGAGTTTGTTCTTCTGTGCCATGACAGTGTATAGGGGTGTTAAAAAAAATCCGAAAATCCGAACCAAATCGAAAATCAAATCAAACCGACTAAAAAAATCGATACTTTTTGGTTTGGTTTGGTTTTGATTTTGAATTTTAAAAACCGATCAAATTTGGTTTGGTATTGGTTTTAATCAGAAAAAACCGAACCAAACCAACTATAAGAGTAGCTATTTTAAATTTATTATTATACCTATATATATATGTATGTGTGTGTGTGTATTTTTATATATAGTTTCAAAAATTTAATAGTAAATGTTGATATATAATTTGCACTTTTTGTATAGTTCTTTACGTTTACATTCTAGTTTGATTGGTAATTTTCTTTTGTTAAGTGTAAGATCCATTGCGTGTTAAAAATAATATATTTTTAATTGAGTCCTTAAATTATTCATCACTATTTGATTCACTTATCATCAATATATCTTGGTAAATAATAGATTCCTCAAAGGGCAATTGATTTGATAGTGTTATGTTGAAAATGTGGTCTCCGGAATATGTGTTTGGTAGTGTATGTCTTATATTTAAAAAAAACGAAAAATAACCAAAATAACCGAAAAACCGACATAAACCGAATCGAGAAAAAACCGACTTAATTGGTTCGGTTTGGTTCTAATATTTGAAAAACCGACTTACTTAGTTTGGTTTCTTTTTAGGGAAAAACCGATCCAAACCGAACTATGAACACCGTCAACAGTGTATATAATCACATCGCTTCTTAAATAATTACGAAAAAAATCTCTTGATAATTATCACAGTAATTGTTTTTTTGATACAGTAATAATAAACATGTTATCATATTTAAAGTTTATAACTTAAATCCATAAAAAGACTTTTTGATATACATGCAAAAGAATTTTTACACACTTATAAAGATAATCGTTCATAAGAAAAAGAATTAGTTTCTGAAAAATTAGACAAAGTACTTGTTACTACAACATATCGAAAGATATTGATAATATAAAATCTCATAATACTTTCTGTGTATATAATCTTCAATTGGGATGAATTATTCAACGAGCGGGAGTATTTTGAACACAAAAATACAACGATAGGGGTAAATATAATTTGTTTTCAACATTAAAAAATATGAGCCTTTTCCGAAAATTAAGTACAACAATAATAACAACCCAGTAAAATTTCACCAGTGGGATCTCGGGAGGGTAGAGTATACACAGACCTTACCCCTACCCCGGAGGGGGTAGAGATGCTGTTTCTGGGAGACCCTCAGCTCAAAGACAATAGATTTGTGACAGCAAAAACTCAAAAAATAATATCAGCAACGTGAGAGGCAACAAATAAATGAAAAAGGAGTAGCATAAATATTTATGCAAAAGTGTGAAACACCACATAAATCGCTAGCAGTGCTAGACAAAATACTATCATACTAGCAGCGGCGGAGCCACATACACCCAAGGGGTGTCAACCGACACTCCTTCGTCGGAAAATTACACTGTTTAGCTATGTAATTTTTTTAAGAATATGTATATATACTATATAATGACACCCCTTGACTTCTTGGTGAGTTTGTTTTTTTATATTTTGACTCCCCTTAATGAAAATCCTAGCTCCGCCACTGCATACTAGCCGGTACAAAGAGGAAAATAGGGACAAAGAGGAAAACCGCTCGACTACCCCTTAACCTATAACCCTAATGCTCCACCTCCACGCCTTCCTATCAAGAGTCATGTCCTCGAAAATCTGAAGTCACGCCATGTCCAAAAATTAAGTATGTAAAATATATTGTAGGCATGCGGCTCAATGCTATTTCAAGGTTTAGGATATAGTATTTCTTATGATACCTTGTAGAGCAAGTTATTATGAGGTTGTAACATTTGGCTTTTGGAGGAAGCTAATCTAATGTTTGAATAGTCAAATAAGCTGGAAAAAGTGCAAAGACAGGAAAGCATTGTTCTGATCTGTTGCCTTTTTTGCATTTTCTAAAATGGAACTTTTCATTTGTACTATTTGCTGTGCCCAATTAATTAATGGATTGCAAACAATAATATAATCCGTTTAAGGAAGAGCTTTTTCTATTGGACACTACCTAGTTACTATTTGTTGTACCAAAACATCACTACTACTTGTGTAAATATTTATCGAATTTAACTTTTATATATATAAATCCGCCTTATTTTTAAGAATATAAATCTTATAATGAAATAATAATATTGCAAAGAAAGAAAGAGAATTTTTATTGCTTTTGGGATGAATTACAATGTTATAGGACTCCTTTATTTATAGGGAAATTGTGACTTAACCACCAAGTAAAATCCCTAAAATCTCTCTAAAATATAGACATTCACCTTAAATAAAACTTTATTTATAATACTCGCCCTTCAATATCTATTCAACAGATAATATGTCTCATTAAAACTTTAACTAAAATAAAATCCAGTGAGAAAAAAATGCTAGTAAAGGAAAAAGAGTACATATATCTAACAATACGCCTTTTGGTTACCTTGTTAAAAATCTTGCTAGAAAAATTCAGTGGGACAAAACCTTGTAAGAGAAAAGAGTGAAACGCGCATTAACTCCCCCTGATGAGAGCATCAATTCACATCCTTGAGTCTTCGCATCCCAATCTTGTACACTAGTTTCTTGAAGGTTGACGTTAGTAGAGACTTGGTGAACAAATCAGTCATATTATCACTTGAACGATTTTGTTGCACATTGATATCACCATTTTTTTGAAGACCATGATTAAAAAATAACTTTGGTGAAATATCATTTGTCCTACTCCTTTTATGAATCCTCCTTTCAGTTGCGCTATGCATGCTACATTATCTTCATAATAAATCATGGATAGTTTGTCACACTTCAAACCACATCTGTCTCGAATAAGGTGTATTATAGACCTCAATTATACACATTCTCGACTTGTTTCATGATAGCAATTATCTCAGCATTAGATGAAGTAGCTGATAACTAAGGATTCTAGTTTATTTTACACTCCTTTTTACTTGAGTTTTGATTAAAAATGTATACAAATAGTCCCAAAAACTTACATGTTGTATTTGTTTGCAGGGTTTGGTAAAAGTGACAAGTAGTCAAAAATAACTCAAAAAGGAGTGAAACTTGCACAAATACCAAGAACAAGTCAAGACACTGCTACATCATAAAATCCACTACAACCGCAATAGACCCACCACGACCACAGTCCATTTAGTGCGGTCCGCGGTGGAAGATCAGAGAGATGCAATTTTGGAAGCTCAAGCACTACGGTTCGCGGTAGATTCTTCGCGGCCCCGGTAGCCTCACCGCAGCCGCAATCCATTTTATGCGGTCTGCAGAGAGGGGATTTAGAGAGCTGGGAGTTTCGAAGTTAGAAGCCACTGCGGTCCGCGGTCCATTTTGTGCTGACCGCAGTGAAGCCACCGCGACTGCAGTACATTTTATGCGGTCCGCGGTGGCTAGATTCAGAGACTCAGAAATTAAGTCAAAAAGCCTCACTGCGGCCTCAATGCATTTTTCGCGGTCCGCTGTACATTTGTCAGGTGTATTTTTATCCAAAAAAATTGGCATTATATAAATACTTTTTTTTCCAGATTTTTAGGTTATCTAATTCGTAGTTGAGCACGTGAATGACATTTTGGACTTATTTTGAGTAATTTTGTAGCTAGTTCAACATTGGATCTTTAATTCTTAGCTTGTAAACGTATTATATGGGTTAGCTAGACCCATTATCTAGGGTTGTGGCTCAACCCTAGTGTGGTTGTTTGATTGGTCTTGTGTTTTAAGGCTTAGATATTTATGTGTGATTAATATTTGGACTGATTTATGTTTTTTATGTTGAATTAGTAGTTGCAAACACTAATTTGAGCCTTTTTGACTTGGGACCTTCTTGAGAATGAGAGCTTGACTCTAGGAAAATTAGTCCAACAAGGAATTGGGGTGTATTCAAGAGAATCGATAAACCTAGAGATAGTAATACCTGACTTGAGCCTATATTGCTTGCACAATTTTGATACCCAATTGGTCTTGAGAAAGTTAATTAGGGCAAAGTCACTCAAGCTACCGAGAGGTATAGAGTAAGTAGTTCCGTGCATTGGCTATATCGCAATCCCCAACATAACAACTTTGCCTTAAGCTTTAGAACCCGTCAAATATTCACCTAGGAGAAAGTCACTTCCCTAGTGCCTTATTATCCATTTAGAAAACCTTACAAGCATTTATTCTTAGTTTAATTTAGCATCTCATTAGTATAATATTAGAAGTAACCAACGAACAATTATGATTGGAAGTATAATTAAGAGTACTACGCATTGCTAATTTAGATAGGAATCTAAATCCCAAACAATCTAGCTCCCTGTGGATTCGATCCTGACCATCTCGGGTAAAAGCTGCATTGACCGCTCTTGCCACATTGTAGTGGTGTAGGGTTGGATACGATCAGTAGCCATAATTGATTGCGTATACGATATCCAAGATATTGTAGTGCCTCCAAGGTAAACACACAGCATGTTTGAGGTCAAGCCTTGCGTGGATCGGATAAATACCCAGCATCGGCATAACCAACAAGATCGGGACTGTAATTATTGTCATAAAATAATCCCATATCGGTAGTTCTTTTTAGATACTGTAATATGTGTTTGATTCCATTATAATATCTCATAGTAGGATCAGAGTTATATCTTGCTAAGACATTAACTGAAAAATTTATGTCAGGCCTTGTAGTTTTAGCAAGATACATTAGTGCACCAATTGCACTAAGATATGGTACTTAAGGACCAAGTAGCTCTTCATTCTCTTCTTGAGGTCGAAATGGATCCTTATTCACATCAAGTGATCGAACAACCATCGGCGTACTTAATGGATGTGCTCCATCCATGTAAAACCGTTTCAATATCTTTTCTATGTAGGCAGATTGATGAACAAAAATTTTATTTTCCAAATGTTCAATTTGCAAACCAAAACAAAATTTTGTCTTTCCGAGATCTTTCATCTCGAATTCCTTCTTCAAATAATCAATTGACTCTTGGAGTTTCGTAGGATTTCCAATAAGATTTATGGCATCGGCATCTACGACAATTACAACAAATTCCGATGTTGTGTTCTTTATAAAAACACACAGACAAATGACATCATTTATATAACTTTACTTTAATAAATACTCACTAAGACAATTATATCACATTCGTCCTGATTGCTTTAGACCATACAAAGATCTTTGCAATTTGATTGAAATTATTTTCCGGGACTTTGAATTATGTGGTTAGGCATTTTAAATCCCTCGAAAATTTTTATGTATATCTCATTATCAAGTGAGTCATAAAGTTAGGCGGTAACCACATCCATTAAAATCATGTCAAGCTTTTCATGGACAGTAGAACTAATGAGATAACGAAGCGTTATAGCGTTCATAACGAGTGAATATGTCTCTTCATAATTGACATCATGCCTTTGTGAAAATCCTTGTGCAACAAGGCGGTATATCTTAATACCTCATTTTTCTCATTTCTCTTGCGTACAAAGACTCACTTATTGCCAACAGGCTAAACGCCATTAGGTGTTTGGACTACATGACCAAAAACTTCATGTTTTACAAGTGAATTCAACTCTGATTTAATTGCTTCTTGCCATTTTGACCAATCGCATCTTTGTCGATATTCTCCAATAGATTGAGGTTCAAGATCTTCACTAAATTACAATGCTAGATGCTACATTATATGCAAAGACATAATCCACCACTATATCCAATAAATTCAAATTTGTCTCAATATCGATTGAATTTATTGATAGTTCCTTATTTTCTTGAGCCTCAAGCTCAGTGATTTCCTCATGAATCTCAGGATTGGTTAAACCGTGGATTTCTTCATGAGACTCTTTCGTAGTGTCATCTTGATCATTTGTTTTCCTTTTTATAGGATTTCGATCCTTAGAACCTAATGGTTTGCCACATTTTAGGCGTGTTTTTGAATCATTCGCAATGACGCTAGAAGATTGTCCAAAAGAGACATCAATACGGATTGGAACATTCTCTGCAAGGATATGTGATTTTATTATCTTTTTCAGATCTGTAAATGCATCTGGCATTTGATTTACTTTTTTTTTTTCAAATGAATAGTCTTTTGCACCTCTTTTTCACAAATAGAAGCACATGGATGAAGATGAGATAATGATAGATTTTTCCACAAAAAATTCCGTTTGATTTCACCATTTTCCCCCTAATTTTGAGACTCATCGAATCGACAATCTGCAAATCGTGCAGTGAACAAATTTCCCGTAAATGTTTCGAGGTAGCGAATGATGGAAGGAGATTCAAACCTAACATATATTCCTAAACTTCTTTGGGGGCCCATTTTGGTGCGATATGGCGGTGTTACATGCACATATACTGCACATCTAAAAATTCTTAAATGGGATATATTAGGTTCATGATCCAAAACTAATTGTAACGGGAAATATTTATGATAATTTATCGGTCTGATGAGACGAACTAGTATTGCTGCATGCAAAATGGCTTGACCCCAAACAGAAGTGGGCAACCTCGTTTTCATGAGTAACGATCTTGCTATCAATTGCAAACGTTTAATTAAAGACTCTGCAAGGTAATTTTGAGTGTGAACATGAGCTACAAGATGTTCCACTTTTGTTCCAATTGATAAGCAATAATCATTAAATGTTTGGGATGAAAACTCAACAACATTATAAAGTCTAATAGACTTAATTGCATTATTGGAGAATTGCTTCCATAATTGTGTCATTAATTTTGCAAACGCGAGGTTGCGAGATGACAATATGCACACATGAGATCATCCAGAATATGCATCTATTAAGACCATAAAATATCTAAACGACTCACTAGGTGGGTGAATAAGTCCACAAATGTCCCCTTGTATACGTTCAAAAAACGCAGGCGACTCAATCCCAATCTTTATTAGTGATGGTCTAATAATTAACTTGCCTTGAAAACAAGAAGTGCAAGAAAATTCATTATTTAAAAGAATCTTTAAATTCTTTAATGAATGCCCATATGAGTTTTCTATATTCTGTCTCATCATAATTGATTCAGGGTATCACAATTGATAATGCAAAAGTAGAAAAGTATTGGAATTGGTAACCTTTTGGTTTACAATAGAATGCGCCTCAAGTGCACTAATTCTTGTCCAATGCATGCCACAAGATCAAGATGAGAATTTCTCAATAACCCTTTTCTGGCCAGAGACATGCTTGGTAATGATAACATATTCAAGATTATTCTCATCTATGTCTCAATTTGATATCCATTTCAGTGGATATCTTTAAAACTCAACAAGTTCCTCTTGTACTTGGAGGAAAACAATGCATTCTTTATGATAAGTATTGCTCCCTTAGGCAGAGTTATAGAGCTCTTCTAGAGCCTTCAATTAGATTACTACTTCCAAAAATTATAGTAACATTTGACTTACACATACTTAAATGAGAGAAGTATTTCTTCTCTTTGAATATTGTATGTGTCGTATATGAATTAACTAAACAAATATTTTTACTTTGAGAGATATCCATATTTGCTTCACATGCTTTGACATACAAAAGAAATATACAAATAAATATTAGTATTTTCAGAGAAAACGGAAAAGAAACAAAGTTAAATCAATAACTCAATATTGACTTTTAATACAATTTCGACAAACTCTAATTACAATACAAAAAATTATATAGTTAAAAATAATACAATTATGCGTTATTTTTAGGTTGCCATATGGTTTAAATATACGGAAAACTTAAGTCATATTAATACATATGAAATTTGACTTAAGTCATATATGTTCCCAATAAATAGCTGTTCGATCAGAAAATATTTAAAAGGTTAAGTGTGACAACTGACACGGATAGGAGGGAAGAACTAGGGAAACAAAAATGTTTTAGCTTAATACTTTCCGTAGCTAAGTTCTTAAGACAAGGCACTCCAACACCCGGCCGATCAAACCTATCCTTGGGTTCGATCCAGCAAGTGATTCCCTCCCCGAAAGAGGGATAGTCGTTAGGTCATGAATGGAATGCGAGGAAGAGAGATAAGCAGTTGGCGGGGACCATCCGTTATCGGTCCATATTGGGTAGATCTACCCCTCTCATCCTCTGATCCTTTATCTACCGTTCAATCTATTGATTTAATTTCTTCTCGACTGGCCTATTACGCACTCGGGCCAATCTACTACACGCTAATAATGGTCTTTTGGATTTCATCTCCTACAAAAATAGCAAGTGGTTGGCCGTTCGATCGTAGTTATGTTATTTTAATAACACCGAGACAAAAGGTATTTTCAATCACTTGACACTCGGTGAATAGAGGTTAACGTCAACTCAAACAAAGTGATTCAGATGCATAAACTATTAGCAAGTGACACTTTTAAGGCAGTCTTCCATATCCTCAAACAAATGAACACCATTCTTGTGAAGAACTATATTTTATCAAAACGCACTAACATTGATTCATAAAATAAATAATACTAATGGATATTAATTACTATCTTTGATAACCCAAAAGATCATCACTTATTTTAAAAATAAATTTTGTATTCTGAGGCCTTAAAAACCTCTTTCTTATCACCTCGATTTGCGTGTGCAGTCCGAGCGCGTAGCCGGAAAGCCAATATGTGAAAATCTGTGGAAGTTGATGAATTTTGACCTTAAAATGAATTTAACTTGACTTCGGTCAATATTTTGGGTAAACGGATTCGGACCCGTGATTTGACGGTCCCGAAGGGTCCGTGGGAAAATATGGGACTTGGGCTTATACCCGGAATCGAATTCCGAGGTTCCAAGCCCGAGAAATAAATTTTTAAAGAAAATTATTTTATGGAATATTTATGAGTTTTAGGGAAATAAAATGTGTTTAAAACTTGATGGCATCGGGCCCGTATTTTGGTTCCGGAGCCCGATACAGGTCTTATATGTGAATTAAGATGAGTCTGTGAAATTTGGTAAGAAACGAAAGTCGTTTGAGGTGATTCGGATCCGTAGTTGTGAAAATTGATACTTTGAAAGTTTTGAGATTTTTTCATAGATTCCTATGCTAAATTCGTTGTTTAATTTGATCGCACGGATAAGTTCATATGATGTTTTTGAGTTAGTATGCACGTTTGGTTTGGAATCCCGAAGGCTCGGGTGAGTTTAGGGTAGGTTCCGGGATGTCTTAGGCTTAAAACATAGATGTTGCAGGTTCAGAGAAGTGCAAATTTTTGAACCCATCAGTGCGGTCCGCATTGATTTTGTGTTGTCCGCGGTGGGAGCTTTGCGGCCGCATTCGATTTTGTACGGTCCGCACAGGTTCATTGGTCCGAGTTCAGAAGCCTATATCTTTTGATCTACAAGGAATTTTGATATGATTCAAAACAAAAGTTGTAGCCATTCGTGTCTAGTTTCCAGAAAAGTAAAGAAATCACAATTTGGACATCTGTAGAGAAAGTTATGGCCAAAATACTGAAGCATGTCACTGCAATCTGCATGGTGAGCTACATGGCCGCACAGGGGGTCTGAGAGGGGTATATTAAAACAGGATTTTCAGTTATTTTTTATTTTTTAAAACTCCAAAAACATAAGAGGCAATTTTTCAAACTACGTTTTCTTCTCCAAAACATTAGTAAGTGATTTCTAACTCATTTTCTTTACTCCTTAATTTCTTTTTACAAGATTTCATCCTAGAATCTAGGGTTTTCATGATAGAATTGGGAATTTTGGAAAAAACCTAAGAATATTGAAATTTGGAGATTTAGACCTCAAATTGAGGTCGGATTCCAAAATCAATTACATATCCGGGCTCGGGGGTGAATGGGTAATCGGATTTTGGTCCGAATTTCGGGTTGGACCAAGCAGGCCCGGGGTCGATTTTTGACTTTTGGGAAAAAACTTTAGAAAACTTATTTTCAAGCATTAGAATTGATTCATTTAGCATTTATTAATATAATTAAGTAACTTGTGGCTAGATACGAGCGAGTTGGTGGTAGAATCAAGAGGTAAAGCGATAGTTGAGGCTTGAATTGTGTTCGCGGCATCGAGGTAACTGTTTAGTCTAACCTTAGCTTGAGGGATTAGGAGTTGTGTCCTATTTGCTACATATTATTTGTGGAGTACGACGTATAGACATGGTGACGAGTATCTATACATTGGTATTAAGCATGCATGTGAGTTTTATACTATGATTAATGTAACTCTGCTTGTATTGTTCATGCCTTTTGTGATGATTTTTATTGTAGAGCAAGACTTGTGGAAGTAATATTGGTATTTGAATATTGAAGAGTGTTGGCTCAAGCTGTAAAGTGAATTGTGGAAGTATAATTAGCAATTGAACCTTAAGTTGGCCCCTTATCTGCTCTTGTCGTTTACAAATGGGCTCAAAAATGTCCTTCTCCACTAACGAGAGACTCTAAAATCCACGTGAAATTATATTTGGCTTATTTAAAATCCCAAACATAATTTAAAATGCCACATGGATTTAAAAATACCTCAAGCCCTCTCTTGTTTCCCTAATCCCCACCCCCAGGCCCACCCCCAATTTTATCTAACCCACTATTGATAAGTTAACCCCTCATTCTTTTCACCATTTAACCATTTTATATTTTTCTTTCTACTAAATCCCCAAATTGAACGGTGAGCTAGGGTTTTGGAGCAGTATTCATCTCCAATCGAAGCTTGAAGATTTGGTGTTTAAGATGTCATTTTTTGTCAAGGTAAATTTTTTTTATTGGATTATTTGCATTTAAACCATGGGGTAGAGCCGTAGAGGTTTGTAGTTAGAAAAGGGGAATAGAGATGCATGTGACATTTCTTGGTATTATGACGATCTCATTAGTTTATTCACATGTCTTGTGTCTTTATATGTTTGTTTATAATAGTATGAATCTGTTTGTGTTGGGTTGGTGGTCCCGAAATAACTGAATCTTTTTTAGAATTTTTAATTTAATCTCATAATGAATCTTTTTGTGGGGTTGATATTTTTTAATTTCTTTTTATAGTTTAACTCTATTTTTGATCCGTTGCTTTCAACGCTGAGTTGGACTTATATCAAAAGTCCAACTCATCATTTTTTTCTCATTGTCTGCCAATATGTTCATGAATTTCAACCTTATATGCTCCAACATTTTAATAATTGGTTTGTGCTAGCTTCAAGGATCCAACTATTAAATGATTCAGTAAAATTATTATCAACCATTTTATTTTTACACTTTGTATCAAAATAGGCCCTATACCATGCATGTAGTATATATTTGAGTATATCTTTTGATGTTGCTTCATCCAATTCCCTTAGCTTCTTTAGTTGGTCTTTGAACTCTTCCTCGTAAGTACTCCAGGCACTCCACCATAATAGTTTCTTCATTTCACCACCCTCCACTTCTTCATCCAATTAGCTTCAATATATCTCACATAAAATATATGATGTGCATCTGGGAGTATAGTGTGTACAACATCCAAGACCCCCTACAGTTTTCACATGATCATAAAAACATAAAAG